>VXBX01009318.1:593071-748342 GCA_013400415.1 Scytalopus superciliaris | reverse complement strand
CCCCCCCCCCCCCCGGGGGGGGGGGGGGAGCAGCAGGGGCTCTACATCTGTGCTCGCATCCCCTCTGTTTCTCATTGTCACATCTGGGCCCAAATCTATTCTGCAGAGCACTGCTTTGTAATGGCATATCCTTAACGTGCCTTGAAACAGCTTAAATACTTCTGCAGGGATCTCTCGCAGCCCACACAGCTCCATAGGCCCCCTGATACCCTGCTCTGCTCCCTGCAGGAGCAGGGACATCTCTGTGTCTCCATCCCTCTGCCTGCAGACTGGGTGTAGTGCGAGGATAGCATCTTATCCCACTACAACCCAGAGTGTGGGGAAGAGGAAAGCTTCCAAGCACCTCTGAAAGTGGAAAGCCCCATGCACGAGCCAAGGCTTTGCTGCAAATGTGAGCGAGAAGCTCAGTATTTTCCTGCAGGCAGAGATGTGGGACTGAGGCTTTGTGTCACTCTTCCCCAACTCAGCCACTTCAAGCTCTTTTCAGTGAGTCCCTTTGCCCTATGGCAACAAGCATTTGGGTATTTAATTCCTGAGGGTACTTGTGGACCTGGTGTTATCCCAAGTGACACCAGTTGGAATTTCAGATGCACCCAAAATTAAAGAAACAAGGGGAAGGAGATGTTGCCTCAGCCTTCCAGCGCCTCAGTATCCCCATAAAATGTGGCTGACAAAGAGCAGACAGCAGCAAGAACACCCTGTTATTTGTAAATGGTACTAAACCATCCCCTCCGAGAGTGGGGAATGTGGGACTAGGAAATACTTTGATTACGGCTCAGCAAATCCCAGTCAAGCAAAAACAACAAGCAACACATGAGCAGTGTTTTGTGGGCTTACAGTGGGGCCATGAACTCGCAGCCAGACAATAACCAGGAAAAATTAATCCTCTCGGCAGCTATTTTTGGAGCTGACTGCGACTTGTTCTGCACTAGGTTTAGGATGGGATACATCTCTCTGTCCCCGGGACATGCGATGCTGGGAAAGCGGGGGTTCAAGCGGCTGGATCTTGGCAGCAGGGAAGGTTTGGAATTGCCTGCGTCCCCCCTCTGGCAGGCGGCTAAGGGAGCCAGTGCAGGATAGAACTGCGGGAGATCAAACAGCCCCGTGTGAGCAAAGTCCGAGCCCCCGATCCGGCTGTCCCCCTGCCCCGAACCCCTTAGGCTGGGATGGGGAAGGGAGAAGCAGGACACAGGAAACTGCATCCCCATCAATGTTTTTCAGCCTCTATGTCTTCATCTGCCCATTAATTAATTCCACCTCGCCTTCAATTACAGCCACTCTTAATTACGCCGCCTTAACAACACAGCAGAATTATATAACCACTATCTGCCATGGAGGGGAAAAACTTCGCAGGGTTGGGTTGGGTTTTTTCCTCTTACCTAGAACACCACAAAAACCCCAATTAAGAAGAGTCCCGTCCTCTCGCCACAGAGCCGCCAGTCGAGCTGAGATCCGGGGGCGAGGCGAGGGCTTGTCAGCTGCGGGTTCAGGGATTTGCAGCCGGTTGGGAAGAAGGGGGGGAGAGAGAGAGAGAGAGTTGCAGCTTACCGAAAGTCCCCTGCGCCGTGCCGAGCCAGGCTGTGTGCGAGCCTCCCTGCCGCCGAGGCGGCGGGGTCGCTTATATAGCCCGGCGTGTAGCTTAGGGGATGGCAGCGAGCCACTGGCCGCGAGCACAAACAGATCGGACGCGCGAGGAAACCACAGCCTGAATAATCCCTTAATAAGGTGATGGTAAACAAAAACCTGCGGCGAAGCAGCAGCCGCCGGGGCTGGCAGCGATGCCACCGTGGTGGGTGCTGGTGACTGCGGGACAGGGCATAATGTGGGTACCATGTCCCAGTGTGGGCACCGCATCCCGGCACGGCACCGTCACTGTTAGGGGTTCATCTGGGGTCTGGATCTGAAAACAGATGTTGCCGAGTGTTGAAGATGGAGATACAGCAAACAGGCAACAAGTTTTGGGGATGCATTTTTGGCTTTACATGGTCTGGGACAAAGGTGGTGCCCACCCAGAGTTGCCCATGCTGTTCCCCCCTACCATAGGCATGGGGTATGGCCCAGCTGGGCACTGTCCCCATGCTACCTGCTCACCTCTGCCCCTGCACTGGCTCTGGCAGGGGTCAAATGAGGTGGGGATGTTGTGAGGATGTGGACAAAGACAGAGGGATTACTTTGGACACACACAGTAGCACAGAGCTTCAGCGGCAGGACCATCCTTGCAAATAAATGTGACTGCATCTCCCTCGTGATGTGGGGAGATCTAGCAATGACCCATAACCAGAGCTCCCTGCTTGCCCCAGGCTGGCTTCAACCCCTCAGGTCTTTCCTCTTTCTGCAGCTATGTTTTTTCCCATGTAACTTGTGGAATCTGGTCTGTGGATTTGGGGCTTCTGGGTGTCAGCCAGTCATGTGGCCTTATACAAGTGACTGCCACCCATGCACACAGCCCCGGCACCGTGGGACTGTGCTGCCAGTTGCTGCAGGAGTGTGCTGTGAAAGCGTGTGCTTTATGTGTCAGGAGTCATCCCCAAAGGATGGGGATGAGTGTTGAGGCAGCCAGTGGCATGTGGGATGTACCAGTGGTGTCCTGAGCTGCCTCCTAGTAATCCTTGCTGGCCCTGCTGCCAGAGGGAGTGGTGCAGGAGGAACATAGATCAAGATGTCACATAAAATAATCGGTGGTGACTTACACCCGCTCCTGTTTATGTTTACGAGGGAAAAGGAAAAAACACCTGAGATGTGCCAAAAAAGGGCAGAATGTTTATGTGGTGGGCAAGGAGCACACAGTGAGCTGGAAGCTCCAGACCTCTGAGATAAACATGGGGCTCAGCTGCATTTCCCTGCTGTGATGAGGTCAAGATGTGTGAAAGGTGTTGGGGTAGAGAGCAAGGAATTCATCTTCCCTGGATGGCTGACCCACACCTAGGACATCACTGCTGTCTTGAGAAGGCATCTCTGGTCCTGCCGGCTGCTTGCCCATATCCTGGCATTAATTTCCATAGGTCTCACTGCTGGGTGAGGAAATGTGCTGTTCTGCAAAAGGAATAAAATGCTATTCCTTATGCTATGGAAACAGGGTGATAGTTCTAACCCAGCACAGGTGCATGCATTTCTGCAGGAGATTTTGCAGCTTCCTCAGCATGGGTGTCTGTTCACCAATATGTCTCCTTCAAGACAAGCTCTGGACACATGTGTGTGTCTTCAGGAGCAGATCTGGGACATGTGAGTTCATACAAAACCCAAGTCTCCAGAAAAGTCTGTTTGCACAATCTCCCTTGGCTTGGCCATCCCTCACTGCAGCTCCAACATGTGGATGGAGCAGCATGAGAAGATCCCCAGACACTCCCAGTGCTGAGCACCACCAGGTGCACCATCTGCCTGGAGGTGAACTATGCCCCAACCCATGGGGTGGAGGGGACATGGAGGTGCTGCCCCGCGTCCATGGTGTTCACTCTGCAGGGCTCTAGCACCTGTGGCTGGTGGGAAGGATGTATACCAGACCAAATTGTTCCTTTCTTTCTGCCCATCATCAGTGAGTTCAGCTGCCTAAGGCTGGTGCTTCCCATCGGAAAGCAGCAGAGCCACATCCTCTTGGACTCATTGCCCTCCCAGACTAACCCTGGGGAGCCTACCCAGATCTCCTGGGTTTTATCCATGGTTTCATCACTAATGTGTAACTACAAAGCCATAATGTATTTATGTGAACCCTACCATGCTTAATGCTCCCCTTGACCAGCACTGAGGCTGGGGCAGTGTCAGAGGAGTGTGGCAGCAGATGGTGCAGCAGCATCTCCCTCCCCACACTCCTTTGTGGTTGTATGCATAACTATTCTTGTGTTCATCTAATAAATCTAGGGGGAAACTGGTTAGTGATACTCATCCTGGCTCTTCGTGCCTCCCACCCTTTTCGATAGAGCATCTGTGTGACCATCATCAAAAGCTGACTGCACCATGCCAGGAGGGTGGCAGGGATGGTGGGGCTGCTCTCAGGGCTGCACATTGAATTTACAGGCTGTGGGGTCTGTGAAATGCTCTGTGGGGCTCATGAAATATCCTGTGGGACCCAAGGCCGTGCTCAGTTCCCTGCTGGCTGCCCTCATCCTCCCTCCCTGTGCCCTCCACTCCACTGAAGGAGCTGACAGTTATTTTCCCCTGCTGTATGTTTCTGGGCTCGCTTCTGTTTACGGAGCTGGGAGTTAAAATAACTGATTGATGACTTTGTTCCATCCCAAACACTTTGGGGAAGTTTGTGTGGTTTAGGAGGGAGAGCTGGGAGCTGGGATTTCATTAAGCACTTGGCTCCCGGCACTACTCCAGCCATGCTCCAGGGGTGGCTAATGTTGTTTTTGAAATCCTGTTTTGCTGTCCCAGGAGCCGGACTGGCGATTTCCATGGCTTGTAGGAGAATTTGGAGATGTGGCGGGTCCCTGGGGCTCACTCTGAGCTCCAAACCAGGAGCAAACCATGCAGCCACCGCAATACTGGTTCGCTTAAGCCCTCCTCCACCGCTTCATCAGCACAAAATCACACTCCACTTGCCTAAAAGCTTTGGAAAAGAGCCAAAAAAATGAACTACTGGAGTTTGTTTTCATTGTACGGATGAGGATTTACAGGCTGTGGCTGGGAGAAAAGGAACGAGCGGACCTTTTTCCCCTCTGGAAGGCTTTGCTTAGGAGCTAAAGCTTCAACCACGGCTCAGCAGTGCTCAGCTCACATAGATATTGATGGAACAGATACAAAAGGCAGCACAGAGTGGGGACACTGGGAGAGCCAGGAGCAAGGGAAAGACTCATTTCAGTCCTGGAGGTCAGGAAGGCTTTTTCTGGAGTGGTGAAAGAGCCAGGAGCGAGGTGAGAGCAAGTGGCTGTGGCCATGCTGGTCGTGAGGTTTGGCCACAGGATGAGCCCCCAAATGTCTGCTGGCATGAGCACAACACAACTGACCCTGTGACATATAAAAGAAGGTGTCCCCTGATCCACAACTCCATCTGTCAAGGAAAAGCACGCTTTCTTGTGCTTTTGCAGGACATGTTTGCTGTTGGAGTGCCCCGGGACTGTCACCTGCCTCCTTGCCTCATACATACCGCCCCACTCCCAGACCACATCCAGTGGGGAGGGATTTACTGGTTACTGGGATATTATGGACTGCAGAATCCCACTGGGATTTCTCTCCCAGATGCCATGTCCATATCTGCTGTCTTTCCTTCCCTATCATGGCTTGAAACAGCAGAGATGGATGATACTGTGAGAGCACCAGAAGTGTCTCAATAGCAAATCCCTTTTTAATTACATTGCTGAACTGGAAAAATTAAGATAAGAATCCTGGCTCGTTTAGAAACTCTCTGCAAGATGGAGAAGGCCGTTATTTTCAAGTCCTCTGTGAGTACTGCACATCCCAGCCTCTCCCTGGAGCAATAACTGCGTGGGGACACTTGCAGGGCAGCATCATGGTGCCATGTGCCAGTATGGTGCCAATACTTGCTGGGAACATTCTGCTGTCAAATGTGGACTTGTGGCAGGGCCTGAGCTATTGCACAACCTCAGATCAGTGATGGAAAACGGTCACAGGATGGGAATAGGCATGATGGGAATGTGGCCAGGTCCAAGGCAGGGCAGCACCTCAATGGGGACATTTACACCACAGAGGAAGAGCAGGAGCAGAGCTCCAACCCACAGCCTGCTGTCTGTTTGCTTTAGCTCTGGACAGGGTTTGGTGGACAAAGACCATCCTGTGTCAAGGCCCATGTTGATTTGGGTAATTAATTGCTCCTGAAGAAATCTTGATTTATTACTCTTATTTACAGGCATTGACTTCGGGCTGGGATGAATTCCAAACTGGGCACCCATGCTGGCATGAAGCACAGCTTCCCACCCATGGAATGGTGATCCCACGTCTCATCTCTGCCTTTTCCTCCTTGATCTTCTTGCTACAAACCAGATCAAGGTGGGCAGATTTGCAGTGATTTACACCAGTAAAACATTAACCAGTTTTTCCTAAAAACCAGCAAAATCCTGTGTGATCCATGAGTGTGCAGGGGAGGACTCAGGACTTCCAGTCTGTCTCCTCTCTGCAAGGATCACACCAGCAGCACATGGAGGAGGTTTAGGCTGTGTAAGCTGAACCAGAGGCAACAGTGATGGCAGTGAAAGTGGAGCTTCAGGTTAAAAGGGGTTTTTTAGTGTGTGGATGAGCTTCTACGTGGAATGGGCAGAGAAGTAGAAGGGTTGGAGCCATAAGAGTGGTGGGCACTCCTTGTTGAACTGTTTGGGAACTTATTTCAGGTTCATCATTGCACTGAGCAGTGTGGAGCTGAGCCTGGGCTGGGGTAATCAGTGCTGATCCACCCCCAGGTTTCAGCTCCGAAAGAGTTTGCCAGCATCTGCACTGGCAAAAGACAGCATGGAAATGCTTCCCCTTCCTGGAGTGCCTGTGGTCATGGGGGCGATTGGAGATGTAAAACATGTCACGACCTCATGCATCGTGCCAAGGACATGCTCGGAAAAGCCAGTCTCTGCCGAGCTAATTCCAGCACTGCTGGGATTCCCCCTGGAATACATGGCCATATCACCTTTCGCCTGAGGGTAAATGTGTGTTTGCCGGGAGCGCACCAGAGGGTTTGGTGTGGACCAAGCTGAAAGAAGGACTGGCAGCTCCCAGTGTGAGCACCTTGGCCTGGCTGAGGTGAAACCTGCCAGGAGCAGGTCGGGAAAGCAGCGTGGGAGATGAGCCCTGCCGGAGAGGGTGTTTTGGATGGAGCGCTGCCTCCCGCACGGGAGGAGATGTCAGCACTGATGCTAATCCCAAGAGACACCTGAATCTTGGAGTCCCAGAGTTTGGCTCAGAGCAGGTTTCTTGCAGAAGGGTAAACACAGGGTGGGGGAGCAGAAATTATATCTGCCCCCAGAGCCACTGATCCTTCCTGAAAAGCATAGGAAAGGATTGTGTCCCTGCATAAAGTTCACCCAGGGGTGTTTTTAAGCCTTGAGATGTGCTTGGAGATAGGAAGTGCATGGGAAAGAGGTGTCAGGGGAGATGTGCCTCGCTTCTTGCTCCTGCAAGCCCTGGGTAACACTCGCGAGGGTTCCAGGGGGATGTCAACTTTCCCCACATCTCACCTCTCCCCCAGTGCAACAAAGGAGACCAGCCCTTGAATCTGTCATGAGTTTAGGAAGGAGCATCCAAAGTGAGCACTGAAATACGGCCTTGGGATACACAGTCCAATTTGGGAGCTTGGAGGGGGGAGGATATTTGGACGAACATGATGGACAGGTCCCACAGGGAATAAAAAAAGAGGAGGATAAAAGAGGGCACAGAAAGCAAAGGCAAGGAGAGCTACTAAACCCCATCCAAAAACAAGGGCAAAATTGTTCACTTCCATAGTTAGTCACAAGGAAAACATTGGCATTTCATAATTTCTTCCAGCTCAAGAAAAATACCCAGTTAGGGCAGCGAGAGCCATGGCCAGGTCAGTGTGTGCCAGAGCTGAAGGGGACCCATGGCCCCTCCATCAACCCCATAGGTGAGTTCTTTCTTTACTGGGATTCAGAGCATCACAGGTCTGAGGTGCTGGGTCAAAGTTCCCAATTAATTCCTCCCATAAATAAATTCCAGCCTGAGCAGGGAAGTAAAGCTGCTATGAGAAGGATTAGCTGTGGGTGTAGTGGCAATGCACGCACGAAACGAGGTTTTATCCCTTGGCGGTGAGTGGACAGGACTTGGCACCAAATCCCACCATGTTTTCTGGAGCTTGACCTCAGGGTTTGGTGTGGGTGATACATTCTCTTCTCTCTCTTCTAGTTTAGAGATGAGGAAAGGGGATGTTGTTCTGGTTGAGATGTCCTGGTGAAAGATGGAGGAAAGACCCTGAGAGCTGCTGCTCCGTGTGGAAAGATATGAATTTGGGGAACCGCTGGGAATGATGGTCTGGACATCCGGGCTCATCAGTACCAGGAGCACCAGCCAGCGTATTGGAAGGTGGGAATTGCAGCAGGTTTGAGCGCGGTTTTCTTCAGCATTGCTGTCTGATGGTGATACCTGCCCGGAGAAGGGTTTTGATCAGCAAGGTCTCCAGTGAGGCCTTCAGAGAGGTTTCAATGTAGGAAGTTAAATCAGAAACAGCGCATTGTTTCACAAAAAATGGTCTAAAGACACAGTTTACCAAGTAATTGAGCCCAGAGGGCAGGAGAGATCCCTCCCTCTGCTTTAAACAAAGACTTTTAGGAGGAGGACGGGATGACCCAGATTATCCCCAGGAGGGGCGGCAATTACCATCCCTCCTGGCAGGCTCGGCCAGGGCCGGCTGAGCAGGCAGAATGAGGTGCTGGTTTGTCCCAGGTGACCACTGAGCCCCAGCCTTTCGCTGCAAAGATTTTAGGGAATTTTGGGTGAAGCCCCGCTCCGGATCTGTTTGTAGCATACAGCTAGAGGTGGCACAGTGCTGGTTTTTATGATGCTGTTATTTAATGAGAAGGCAGAAAACTGGGAGCTTCCCAACCGCTTGACTTGTGAACTTTGGGTAAGAAGAGAAGCCGTTCCAGAGGTGAGCTCATTTCTAACCCCGGGAAATGACTTCATGGACGCTGGTATTTACTCACAAAAACATTGCATGTCAGATGTCCCTGACTAGACTTTCTGTTTCGAGTCCAGTATGAGACAAAAATTTCCTTGGACGAGCTGCTCCTGAGACAATTCAAGGTTTGGAAGAGGAGAAGAATTGGAGGGGAAAAAAAATTTCAGCATTAAAAAAACCTACTGAAATTGTGAGGTTTGTCTGAGCAAAGGGGATTT
The DNA here is from genome assembly GCA_013400415.1 of Scytalopus superciliaris. Taxonomy (NCBI): domain Eukaryota; kingdom Metazoa; phylum Chordata; class Aves; order Passeriformes; family Rhinocryptidae; genus Scytalopus; species Scytalopus superciliaris. The sequence goes on along the minus strand of VXBX01009318.1, from coordinate 739,555 downwards.
TTTGGGCAGCCAGCCCAGCAGAAGCACCTGCCTGGGGTGAGGGTGCTGGGGCCCAGGGTGCAGGTGATGGGTCCAGCCAAAGAATCACCCATTGTTACCTCTTCCATAATTCCCAGCAGCTGGAGTTTCTCTCAGAGGGGAATATGCAAGTTTTTCTCTCTTTGGGAAGCCAAGACCCCGGCAGTGATTTATCAGGATAAACAGCAGCAGGTTGCCTGCCCCATGTTTGCACTAGGTTAATGGAAACTATATCCCATGCTGCTTTCCCTGGATGAGATCCCAGTTCATACGGGATGTCCGATGGAAAAACACAGCACTTACATTTTTGTGTAAGGTCTGCTTGTGCAGAAATTGCCACTGGGGCTGTACTACCCAACGCAGGTTCCTGGTTTCTATTTTCTCCAGCATCCTGGGATGATCTGTATGGATTTGGGGAGATAAGCCCTATTTGGGAATGCTGGGGAATACTCTGTCCCCTTATGACCTGGCACTGGCCTGCAGCTCTGGGTATGTACTGGGGCACCATCCCAAAAGGAGGGGATTTTGGGAAAAGCCAAGCTGGGATGTATGGAAACAAGCCCTTCCTGCCAGCACTATTTCCTAATCCTGGAGACCAAAACGCTCTGATCGTTAAACCAGTGTTCAGAGATTGGGCTGAAGGCTGCTGAGCAGACAACATCCAAGCTGACCTTTGAGGAGATGAGCAAAAAAAAAAGAGAGAAAACACAAGGGGGTTACTGTGCAAATACCGGAGAAAAATAGTCATTTCAATAAGGGACCCCACCCTTAAAATAAGACTTATTGCTAATGCATGCCCAGGACATTTCTGCGTGATGGTATGCTAAAAAAATCCTCTCTGAACAGGGACTAAAAGCTTTGTTGTGGCATGAGCAAGGCTTACAGTTCCCAAGAAAAATCCTGTCCCTCTCTTGCATCATACAGTCAGGGATGAGGAGGACATTTCTAGACAAAAAGGCCACCAGCCAGGAAGAAGGACAAACAGGGAATACATTCCTGACTCACTATTTAATTGCTTTCGTGCAGGTGCAAAGGGCTAAATGAAAGGAAAAATAAGGATGAACATGTGGGGCTGAATCTTGGCTTTAAGCAGGAGCCTAAAACAAGGGGAGGTGGTTGCTGTAACAGGCAGGCTTCCACCCAACTTCTTAATGAGGTTTGTGCTATTTTTCTCTCGGGGACCAGGCTGGTTCCTGTGGCACCAGTGGGCAGTGCCCCTGCCAGGTAAGGAGCTGATGGGGACAGTCCCCTCCCATGTGGCAGGAGTGGCCGGTGCTTTTCTCTTTCCCCTCAGATGTAAAGCACTTTGGATGCAGGAATTTCCCTGTATGGCTCCAAGGACTGTTTCCAGCCTGATCCTTTTTGGCAGTTCCATGAAGAAGTGTTGGATGTTTTAGGGAACTCAGGAGTGAATGTGGTCCAGTGCCTGCAGCATCTTTTGCTCTCAGGAACCTCTCTCTCTGCCCCACAATTTGACTCTTAAACCCACAAAGAGGAAAAAGTCCTTTTCTGCTTGTGCCCAGGAGCACTCCTGTATGCAGAGCAGCCTCAGAGATGGTGCAAACCCCCTCAGAGCTCCAGCATTTCCTCCTGAAAGTAAGTGGGAATAGGTTTAATGATGGAAAACCTATCCCAGAAGTGAATCTTCTTGTCTGGGGTAACAAACGCAGAGCCATCACTGCCAGCCTGGAACCTTCAGGGACCTCTACACCCTGTAATCATTAATTTAATAGCCTGGAAGAAGGGAAGGTCTATTTGCATGTCATTAAAGTCCCAGTGGTGTCCCGGTACTGGCCCCAGCAGGGCTTGGGGCTGGCCCTCTGTCACCCCCACAGCTCTTCTGCTGGCCAGAGAAGCAGTCTGTCCCCAGTTTCCCTCCCTGCCCTTGCATTGCACATCATATATTTTAAACTCTTGCGAGCTCTTTGTCCCTCCCAAGGTCCTTCCCTCTCACTGCATTATGCTGCAAGAAACACAGAAAGAACAAGATGGGAACAGATAGAGTGCAGAAAAAAATGTGTATTCATTCAAATGGCAAAACCCCCCAAGTTTCTTCTTATTAATCCCTTTCTTATAGCATTTCCAGTCCAGGCACGTACATGTGATGCTCTCACAGACCCATGTGGTCCAGGAGCATTGCTGAGGTAGGGGTGTGTGTGTGTGTGTGAGTGAGAGAGAGTCTTCTGGTTGTCTGAGCAACGGGACGTTCATCACTAACTCCAGGGATAATTAACTCATTTGCCTGTATTTATGGAGAACCAGTGCAGGGAGAGTTGGCACTTATCCCTGATGGAGCCACATTTGGCCACACCGTTTTGAATTTTGGCCATTTCTTGCATTACAGCAGCTTTGTCATCATCCCCGCTGCCTGCTCATTAAGAGGGCAGCTCATTAAGCTGATGAGGGCAGGGGTGGTGGTGGCTGCCTGAGTCAGGCTGCCCGTGGGTGCCCACCTCAGCATGCCCTGCTCCTGGTTTGCTGGTGCAGGGAATGTTTGCAGCAGTGTTCCCATCTCCAGATGCCTGCATACACTCGTGCTAACAGCAGCGTTGCTCCCGGCTTGGCCGCTGGCAAGGGGAGATTTTACTGCTTCAAGGTTTGTTGCAGGGATGTGATGCAAAGAAACCCTGGAGCATCCTGACTCAGCACCGCAGCAGTGGGAGACCCGTGGGAAAGACACGGAGCATCTTCTCTCGGCATCAGGGCATGCGTATGCCAGGTATGTTCCCATCGGCTGGGATAAATCCTGACCTGGACACGGGTTTCTCCTCATTTCTTCCAGACAGCCAGCAAGAAACTTGGTACTTTTTAACTGCTTTTTCTTTTTGCTGTTTGTTTGTTGGGTTGGTCTTTGGGGAGGGAGGGGGTGAAGGCAGCAAGGGGAAAGGGGCTTGGGGTGGGGGTGGTGGGGCTGGAGGAGGGCTGTTTGCTGCAAGGTGTTGGCACCTTCATCCTGCAGATCTGGGAAGACAGATTTAATCTCTGCTTCTGCCATTATTTATGCACAGGTAGGGAATGCTTTATTTTAACAGGAAGGTGCTTGAAACAGTAAGAGATGTACTGTACCTGCAGCTGGGACTGTTACCAGCTCATGTCCCCAAGAGTTGGAAGTATTTGCCCTTGAAATGGGAGATCTGTTCAGGAAAAAAGGGCAATTAAAACAAGTGTGAGGAATCACCGTGCTACTCATCACCCCCCAGCCAGCACTCCGTGTAGGGGGTTTTCTACCTTCCCCTCCTCCTCCTGCTTTGCCTCCCACAGGGAAAGGGACAGAGGTGTTGAGCTGGTGCTGCCAGGGTCCTGTGAAGGTCCAGGCTCCTAAATTCTGCTGTGATCCTCTCCCAAGAGCCACTGTCAGCCCCGGACAATGCGGGATCCCCTCCTGGCCATCCCCAGGTGCTCCCACCCACAGCCTCAGATCTGGCACTCGAGATGGACCATTAAAGTTTAACACATTAATGGAAAGGGCCATGGAGTTTCTAAAAGGCTGAGCCCTGCTTGCAAAGCCCCTTTGGAAGGGCAAGTCCTTGAAGCGAGCACAACTGCCCTGATACAGGCTCAGCCAGCTCGGGTATAACCCATTCCCAGCAGGATGCTGGCAGACAGCAACTGGTCCCATGGTCCTGGCCACCACTCCTGCTTCCCAGCTGCTCAACCGCCTCGAAAGGAGCTAAAAATATATGTCTGTGTGAGCAGTCACTATAGCTACAGCAGGGGTTAGCCAGGGAGGGCGGCTGGGCCGTGTCACCGTGACTGGGGCACAGGGTGGCTTGGCAAAATGGGCAGAGGGGACAGGCAGGGACAGGACAGGACAGGACTGGTAGATTGCTGCTGGTGCGTCCAAGACAGATCCCCCTATCTCCCCATTTCTCCTTATACTGAAGCTGCAGCACCCTCCACAGTCCCTAAGAAGGGGTTTGCTTTGCCACTTATGTTTCAGCAGGTGATGAGTGAGGAGCAGCTCCCTGCATCTCCCCACTGCCCCGCTGCGCCAGAGGACGCCAATGTCTCAGCCTCCGGCTACCCCCAGTACTGGATCGAGCCACGGTTCACACAAGCAGCAAAGGTCCGTGTGATCATCACAGCCATCTTCTTCCTGCTGGCATTGGGCAGCAACACGGCAGTGCTCTGCAGCCTGCTGAGGAAGAGGAGGAAATCTCACGTGCAGCCACTGATCCTCAGCCTGGCGCTGGCTGACCTGCTGGTGACAGTGACGGTGATGCCCCTGGACGCGGCGTGGAACGTGACAGTGCAGTGGTACGGAGGGGACATCTCCTGCAAGGTCCTCAACTTCCTCAAGCTCTTTGCCATGTACGCGGCCGCCCTGGTGCTGGTGGTCATCAGCCTGGACCGGCACGCGGCCGTGCTCCGTCCCTTCTCCCGCGCTCACCGCCGCAATGGGGTGCTGCTCCGCGCCGCCTGGGCCAGCAGCGTGCTCCTGGCTTTGCCCCAGGTAGGGCTCGGTGCCCTTCCCACGGAGTTTGCCCAGGCTGGGTTGGTTGTGGAGAAGGTATTCCCAACCAGTCCATCCCAATCCATGGGCTCCACCACCACCACTGGATTGGCTCTGCTGAGGGAAGCGGTGCGATTGTGTGTTGGGTGGTCAGGGCTGCTTTGCATCTTCCTTACAGCACCTGTTCAGGGTGTTACACTAAGGGCTTGGGAAAAAGGGTGTGCACTGTTTTTTATTCCTCAGGCACATGATTATCTTCTCCTAAAATGCACCGCTGAAGGATATATTGGAGCAGAACAAGATTTTTTTTACCACTCCCAAGTGTTCCTGAACAAAATAACATTCCTCATGGCCAGAAAATGCGATTTCTTGGCTGTCAGATCCCACCCATCCTGACCAAACCATGAGTTAGCTGCTCAGAGCCCCTCTCCCAATCTGACAGTGGCAGGGAATTGCTCTCCATGCACAGCCAGCAGCCTTTCCAGGACATGGTGCCCTGTTCCAAATCTCCTCTGAGTTATTCTTTGATTCTCCATTTCAGCTTTTCCTCTTCCACCTGCACACAATCCCAGGAGGGAACTTCACCCAGTGTGTTACTCATGGGAGCTTCCAAGCACACTGGGAGGAAACTGTCTACAACATGTTCACCTTCACCACCCTCTACATCACCCCCCTGAGCGTCATGGTCGTTTGCTACATCCGGATCCTTTGGGAGATCAGTAGGCAGCTAAAGATCAATAAAGGTAAGCAGGTCCCTGCCCTTTACTCTACACCATGACTCCTTGACTGAACTTGCTCCAGCCTGGCATTGGTTTTCAGTCTGTCCCAACACCCTTTGAAGGATAAACCAACTAAGGGGTTTTATACAAACTAACTGACCCAGTTCCTTGCTGTTTTTTGCTTCCTGTGGCCCATGAACCAGACCATGAGGTGGTCTCCCCTTTCTGACAGAAGCACGATCACAGATGGTTATGTTGCCCTGGTTTTCCCCCATCTCCAGCTATCCTTTTGACTCTCCCTGGCAGGTTTGACAAGAAATCAGAACGACCACATCTCCAAGGCACGCATGAAGACTGTCAAGATGACTGTAGTGATTGTTGCCACCTTCATCATCTGCTGGACCCCATACTACCTTCTGGGCCTGTGGTACTGGTTCCAGCCAGCCATGATCCAGAAGATGCCAGAGTACGTGAACCACAGCTTCTTCCTCTTTGGCTTGCTGCACACCTGCACAGACCCTGTGATTTATGGACTGTACACCCCCTCCTTTCGGGAGGACGTGCAGCTGTGTCTGAGGGGCATCGAAACAGCCATCACCAGGCACAAGAGACACAAACCCATCTCAGCCTCAGAGAAGAACGTCAAGGATGGTGCTGTAAATGGTGGAGTGGCATCAGGGGGCTCCAATGGGACAACTGTCAGTGCGGTCTGATGAAGAGATGTACCCACAAGGAGATGGGAGGCACAGCTTTGGGGCTGCTTTGTCCCATAGGATCATTCTGGAGACTGTTCTAAGGAGGTTTGCCACCCGACTTTGGTGAGTCAGAGTATGTGGAGAACACAGGGCATGTATCTCCTGCCTGTACTCAGGGTGAAAAATATTTGGTATTTATGGTCATTCTGCCATAACCTGGCAGCCCTGTGATGACTAGAAAAACATTCTTCTTGTACATGACACATGCTCTATCCCTGATTCTGGGATCAAGCTTCTGTACACTTCCAGGATCCACCCCTGGCAGGAGACCTGCCATGTCCTCTGTGGTCCAGGGCCATGTCTATGGGGTGACTGGTCTTCAAGTGCCCTTTGCACCTACACCCAGGTGTGGAGCTGCATGGATGGTGTCCCTGAGGCTGCAAAGGTGGGATCATGGGCTTTACTCCATTTTCTCCACCCTTTGCAGGAAAAGCTCTCTGGAAATTTTGTATCTCCTGGCTCAGAGCCTGCCTGGTTCTTCCACAGCTGTGACAAGCCCTGGAAAAGTCTAAATATCTGAGGGTTGACTAATGCAAGGGCAAGAACTGGACTGGGATAGACTGGTATGGGATGGGGTTTCTTCTCCCATTTGGAGATAGCCAGAAGGGAAAACAGTATCTGCTTCATGTTGTGGTGTGCAGGGAATGGTATGAACACATCCTTACACAGCAGCTGGGGACACAGGCCTGACCAGAGGCAGAGTATTTGGGAGCATCAGAGACAGAGAACCAGATGTGACACTGCCCAGCCCCTCTGGACCTCTCTGTCCCCATCTCCCAGGGCACAGAGCTGGCAAGCTGCAGACTATGTACTGGACACATTGGATTTTCCCTAAGAGCTTGACCCAGCCCCAGCACCCCTTGGCTCTGCCTGGAGCAGGGCAGGTACAGACACCCCACAGGTGATTCTAGAGGTGTCCCAGCAGGGAAGGTGGTGGGAAACAGTGAGTAGGTGGAGGGGCCCACCAGCACCTATTAGTGCCAGGTGGGGGCTGACAATCTTTGCCTTCACTGTGAGGGCAAAGGAGGCCTCTGGAGGGGTCAGCTGAGCTGTGGTGACTGACATGGTTTGCTTTTACCACTGTACTAAACCTTGCTTGAGAAGGTGGAGGTCTCTTCTCTGGGTATGGCTTGAAGAGATGGGTTTATTCAGCTGTATTGTTCTTTCCAGGTAATCAGAAATAGTGGACTATTTTTTTTTTCATTCTCTGATGATTGTTATTAAATGTGTTTTTTCGTTTAGAAGAGAAATTTAGTTTTGAGCCAGGTGGGTTGTTGCTTTTAGTTTTGTGAAACTTTGGGCAGTTCAGGAGTTCTGGACTTGGCAGGAAGCACTTCCTTGGCTACTTTTGTGGCCACCACAGCTTTGAACAAGCATCTGGACTTTATCAGGATGAAAGAGCTTTGTTTTAAAAACAACTCTTGGCTTGCTGTTGTTGCATGTGTAGGGAGCTGGGAAATGTCTCCACCCAAGAAAGAAAATCTCTGGGTGTTGAGGGGGCTTTTTCTCAACCCTGTCTTCAAGAGGGTATTGCTCCCCATCAGTCAGAAAGAATCTAAACTGGTCTCCCAGTGCCCCAGCTAACAAATTATTAAAACTGGAGGGGTGGCAAGCAGTCCTTGCAGGCTGGCTGAGGCTGGGCAGTGAGGATCAGGGAAGACAGAAAGCTCAGGGTGAGCTGTAGTCCAGTGTTGAGCACTTACCTTTCCCCGTGCTATCATTTATGCTAAATGTTGCCCAAGGAGGAAAAAAAAAAAATCAATCAGAACTGCAGGAGCCCAGACCAACTGGTGGGGATTAGTGTGAACTGTTCAGGAAGCATCCAAACTCCAGCGGGATGTGTAATCACAGTTTGGCTTTCCTGGGCTCGTCCTGCTCAAGGTTAATTACACAATGCAGGGGTTGGCTGATGCCAGGCTGGAAAAAAAGGCATCTTGTAAGGTGATGGCTGGCAGTAGAAGAAGCTAATTTATTCATCAGCACTCCTTTGGTCTCTCTGTTTACATTGCTGATGATGGCTGATGGGAGGCAGATCTTGAAGGTGTGTTGATTTTCTGGAAAGCCTCCAATAAGCAGGAAAGTGTTTTTCATCTACTGAAAACTTCCTTCATCCACTTTGTGCTCAGTGGGAGAGAGCAGGTCCAGCATTGCTTATGCACTTAAGACCACATCTTCTCTTGCCCAGCAGCAGGAGAGCTGGGAGATCTCTGAGGAGCAAAAAGCACTTTTTCCCTTCTGTGAGGGATCCACCATTTTACACCCCATGGGTACAGCAAGAGGGCTGAGGCAGGCTTGGCTTTAGGTGGACTCGAGGATCTTAGAACTATTTAGGCTGGAAAAGACCTCTATAAGGGGTAGGAAAATTGGGATGCTGGCAAGCATATATACCTTGGTCCTTAGGGGAAGCATGGTACATCCCTTGGGATGCCTGCAGGTGCTCCAGTGGTGTTCCTTTTGCCCATGTCTTTGATACCTTCCCTCCTGTTGCTGGTGCTCAAAGTGACATTTTGGGAAGCCTGGAGCATGGGCAAGGTGCCCAAAGGGGCAGCTTTCATGAGAGAAGGAAAATGTCACTGGAGAAGTGTGCTGCCAAGCCGTGTGCCCACCACATGCAGGAAGGGAGAGCAAGCAGGGGGGCAGCACCACCCTGGGAGAGCTGGGATCAACCTGGGTTTGGGTCCTGCCAGAGGTGGACCAAAGTCCAGGCCTGGTTTGAATATTCCTGCATTTCTGATTCTGCTTTTCTTAAATTTGCTCATACTTTAGAGAACACAAGACTTGTGCATCACTTACCAGGAGCATGAATCCTGGAGCCTTGCTTCTCCCCACCCCAGGGGTGGTCCTGCTTTCTTTGGAGGTTCCCTCTTCCCCACATTGCCTCAAACCCCTGGTCTCCAACAGCACCTGCCCTTCTCCCCATCTGGCTCCTGAGATCTCCATAAACACACACACACACACACACACACACACACACATATATATATATAGTGAAAAGCCCACTTATATTTATATTTATGTATATATTATCTACTTCCCCTTATGGGAGGAAAATCCTCCCACTTCCACAAAACCTTCCCATCCCCACCAGAAAGCACCAGCTGCCACGCTTCTCCCTGCAGTCCCAGCAGGATCACATTTGTCTAATTCAGTAACAGTTCCTTAATATTCACCACAGTAATGCAACAAACATATTACTAAGCACAGGTAGCTCTCTATTTTACAACTCCTCACCCTCTCCCTGGGTCGCCCTGCTTCAGACACAGCGGCCCTTTGTTCGGGAGGAAATTCTGGTTCATTCCCTGTTAGTGTTTTTATAGCACTGTGCATGTTCAAAGAGCCACGCAAGTGGCTTAAGAGGCTAACACAAACCTTGGGTTAATTCATAATACTGTTAGTTACTCAGCACAATACCCGCATTAATCCAGCTGGCTGCACCTCGCCACGTTGGGAAACACATGCTGAAATCAGCAGGGAGCACAGAAAACAAGCGTGGGAGTAGGATATTAAGTATTTTGCCAGCCTGCTAGGTAGAATGTGAGCACCTTAAATGTATTTAAAATATTTTCCTGTTGCCTCACTCCACAGCTGTGGAGCTGGAGCACCGAGGAGGCTGTGCCCAGCATCCCTGCAGGCCTGGGAGCGTGAGGGACGGGGCTGTGAGCCCTCCAAGGGACACTCCAGACACTACATCAGGACTCAGCCCCTACATGCAGCCACCTTGTTATTTTGGGGGGTATATTCAAGCTGATAAAAGCAGAAAAAGCTAGTTTTTTTCCTTTAATACCTGCTGATTTCATTGCAGAGCTGGACTGTGCATGTCTGCCATGAGTCCCCACAATGCTTTCTCTCTGGGGACATAGCCTGGAGCTATTATTACTCTTTTTTGCTTACTTTCAGAAACTTTCCTATGCAAAGAAACCCTAAGAAAAGAGCTTCAAATCCCTGCTGTGTTCATCTGGCTCAGGAGCTCCCAGGTTTGTGCCTTTCCCTGCAGTGCCAGCAGCCAGCCATCCCACAACTGCTGCAGAACCCTTTTCCAAGGGGCCCCAAATAGACTATCTGTTCCAAAAGATGTGTTTTTTTCAGGCATGTGAGGCTTTTAGCAAGCCAATACCCTTTAGACAGCATCAAATACCTCTAGGTTTTCTGGCTGGTGCATTAGCTCCCCTAAAGCTGTGTATTTATATGGCACAACATTTAACATAACATGCTGAGGTGCGCCACAAAGGGCCACCTATTGCCAGGACCCACATGTCTCAACCCCCAAGTTTCTGCATTGAAGTATCAAGGAGTAAACTACTATAAAGTAGTTGAATCTGTTGCACAATAAATTATTAAGTTTATGTATATTTTAACTGCAAATCACTGCTATAATTAGCATGGACACTTCTTGGGCTGAGGCGCCACAATGTGCTTTGACACTGAGCATTATTAATGGGCTGTAAAAGGCAATGGGGAATTGGATTATAATGTTCTTGTTTTGCAAGTTGTATGGTGAATAAATAAATTTATTCTGGCAGCAAAATTAACTGGGATAAATGTGTCTAGCTCCAGCCACCAAGAAGAAGGGTTGCTGCAAATCAACTTGTTCTCAGCCTTCAGTTAAGAAAACCTGATTACCAGGACATTATTTCTGGCAATTAGGTACCAGAAAAACGTCAGAAGAGGAAGAGATTTTCTTTGAAATATTTAATGAGTAAGGGAGTAATCACAGACTCATTTTCTGGAAATATGTGATGATTTTGTGTTGCTAGGGTTCACTGTGCAATGAAAACCTGTGTTTATCAAATTACTGAAGGCTGGGCTGCAAGACTGAACTGTGGCATATACATGGCTTTTCTTTGCCTACAATCCCTGGGGCTTCATGGGGTTATCCCATGCACAGTCACTGATCAGAGGACACTTCTTTGCTCCTTTCTCTGCTTCAGACAGTTGTAGGTTGCTTTGTAACAACAGCAAACACAAACGACTTGGAGAGGAGGGGGAAGGTCTTGTCCTTTGCATATTGCACAAGTAACTCGTGCTCTCTAACAAATCCCCAGTTTGGTAAGAATAATCCTTATTTAGTATTGATGCTGAAAAGTGTGAGTTTGCCTGATCTGCACCCTAATCTAGGACAAGACAGATTTTGGCTGAAAGCACAAGCCTTGTTCTGCCCAGGATTGAGAGAATTTTCCTAGTGTAGGGACTATGGTTTGGATCCGTGCTTAGATGCCAGCTGGGATTAAAACACAACAATGTTCTACTGAGGAAAAAAAAAACCATACTAGAAACCATTTCACTTCTTCCATTTTGGCAGTTGATTTATTTCTTGTTGGTTTGTTGATTTTGTTTTCTTACAATCATTATGCTCAAATATAAAAATTCCTGGCCAAAGTTAGTTTTAAAAGTTAAAAAGTGATCCCATCTGCACAGATATATGCTTAACACTAAATTCAGTTTCTGAAGACATACTGATAAGACTTCTAACAGGCTGCTTTGCCTGACTACAGAAAATTTCTCCTTCCCAACTTGTGCAAACATACCTCAGCTTGATAGAAAATATGTTACACCTGAGTGTTTCCACACTGCTTTCATTAATCTTAAATACCTTTTTTTCCCATGGACCCTTAACAACTGGTTCATGCTAAGCTGCACCACTGTGATCCTTTTCAGCTGTACTGGGCATCCTCATGAATCACAGGAATATAGAAATAACAATAAATGAAGAGATACCATGAGGATTAATACATTGGTGACAGAACTGGAAAGCTCCAGGCACCTGAATTTCCAGAGCTCTGGAACAGATGCAGTGCATTGCAGATCAGCTATTCTTAAGGCACGTGGTGAAAATAACAGTTTATTCTCTCGGGTGATTCATCTCTCTGAGTCAAACATTCTGTGCCAGTAGTAGATGAAGGTTGGCGAGTTGCTGGCCCCAATCACCATCAGCAACAGCAGGTACAGCACCATCATTATGGCAAAACGGTGGGTGTAGAACCAGGAAGATTGACTAGAAGGCCTGAAAAAGGAAAAGGGCATGAATTCTGTCAGAGATGCACAGGTACCCTGGCAAGGAGTAGCTTAGGTTTCATTATTTTAAATGGTTAAGTGAATGCAATAAAAACAGGAAGTTGTTCCACAATCCCTGTAACTAACAAAGCCTGGCTTTCACCACATCCCTTTTCCCTGAGTCTCTGTGCACAGTCCTGTCTTTTCTCCCCGTGTTCACACCTTTCCCTGTGGTTTGGAGCTGTATCTGCCTGGCCTTCAGGTATGTCTTGATTAGCTGAGTGAATGCTGCCACTTAGGATAGATAAGAGCACTATTAAAACTGCCCCAGTTTTAAGAGCTGCACTCATCAGATTTTCATTCTTGGTCTCCTGCCACAAACAGATTATTAGAGCTCTCAAAGATACTAAGTGCTTACAGGTCTGGTGAAAAAGGAAATTTAGCTGAGCCTAGGAGAACTGAAGATTGAGACAGAAGCAAGGTGGTGGTGTAAGCCTTATTTCCATAGGAAACAGGCTGAAAACAAATTCTGGCAGTGCAGCATTATCTTTCTTGTTTGTTTTCTGTTCTTTTTCAACAACAAGAAGTGTTTATTTGGCTGTTAAAGCACACTCATCACTCTAGACAGCTGAACTCTTACCTCCTATGCTGTTTCTGTGAATACACAAGCAAGTATTTAACTCGTAAGAGCTGGTTGTTTGTGACAACAAAGTATTTTTGTGGTACATCCCCCCCTTCGCTGTTCTTCACTCTTGCTCTTTTTCGGTCTATTTCTTCTGAATCTGAATTGGCAAGAGAAAAGAAGAGAGTTTTGGGGAAACAGAAAAGAAAATACACAGAACTTCAAACAACCGTAAAAAAAGAGCAAACAACCAACACACACATACACACCCACCAGAAGAATGGGAATGAGATAACCAAAGATCTAGTCTTGGTATTCCCCTGAATCCCTCAGCATCCAAGAATAGACTGAGAAGTTTGCTTGAGGCTATACCACTCCTAGTCATCCTTGGTATGGATGACATTATGGCCCAGACCAGGGTGACAAGGAGGTGGGTCTCCCACCCAGTGCTCAAGAAGCTGCTAATATTAACAGGCAAAGAAAAACAACATGAAGGACGGATGTAGCTACTACACTGTTATTACTACAATGGACTCACCCTTCTTTTTCACCTGGCACTTTACATCTGGGTGGTCAATGATCTCACAAACAGCCACACAGCTGAGGACAGAGCCCAGCGCGCTCCGCTGCCAGCCAAGACCATGAGGACTGTAGAGCAGAGCCAGGCTCAGGTCACTGGTCAGATAGGTGCCTTCACCAAACAGGGACGTCTGAAACAGCACAAATCTGCCCTAAAATCCTCTGGTGCAAACCTCAAACAACATACCAGGTTCTTTGCCTTCAGACTGGCAGTTGTGCTTCTGAAGGTAAGTTACGAAAGGTTTCTCTGACCCATGTTGGACCTGGTCCATGCACTGTTTCTGTCCTGGCACAACTTCCTTGGGGTGGGGCTGTTGCCCTCTCCCATCCCTCAAATTATCTGCCTGGCACAGCCCTTGGTGTGGACAGATTCATGCTTTCCCGGATTTGGATTTCATTTGCCAGTATAAGTATTTTACATCAACACGACTGCCCTGCTGTTAAAGGCATTTCATTGATTTATTGAGATTGTCATCATTCAAATAATCCAACCTCCCCAAACAAGGCAAGGCTTTACTTGGATTAAATCCATGCTTTACTAGAAAAGAGGGAACTACTTTTCAATTATGAATGCCTTTCAAATAAAAACATTTTAATAACTTGGAATCAGACGATTTGCCACACTGGCTAAAATTATTAATCCAGTAAGTCCATTGTATCTGGTATGCCATTACTCATCAAGAATGTGGGAGAAAAAACATAGTCCAGGTCAAATGGAAGGTCAAGCAGGTGCTGTGTCAAAGCTGCCTTACAGCTGACAAAAAAAGCCAGGAGTTCCAACTGCCTTTCCACTGAAATCAGAAGAGGTGCAAATCCCATTGGATGTCTCCCTAAACCAGGCCACTTAAAGAAGGCTCCACTTCTGAGCAGCACCTAAAACCTTGCTGATCTAAACACAAAGCTAGGCAGAAAGAGAGAATCTCTACATTGCCTGGGCTGCTATCCTCCTCCTCTGTGGACAGGCACCTTCCACCTTATGGCTGTCAGACAGGCCAGAATTTTCAGAGCTACACTTCCTTACAAAGAAGCAAAGGACAGTCATAATTTGTCACACTGGAGAAAAGGGTTTCATGCCACTTCCACTTTTTACCCTCAGGATGCACTAGAAAATCCAACACAACCATCCACAAAGGCCTACACTGAAGTGAAAACAGCAGTACAAGATCCCCAGCACGTTTCATACCCCTGAAGGAATCTGGGCCTATTTTTAAAAGGTGTCCCTGGCTGCAAGTGACCGAGAGAAGATGGTGCCAGTAGCAGGAGCCTCACCCTGTTCAAATGGCAGTGCAGGCCGTTGTGCAGGATGGAGTGGAAGTTCTCCAGGCGGCTCCCGTGGAAGGCGTAGATGAGGTCCCGCTCCCCCCTGGTCTCAGCAAACCTGGTGTTCATTTGATCACAATACACAACCTCGAAGAGATAGTCTGGAGCAGGCACTGCAGCCCCAGACATCCCTGTGAGCTCCTGGATCTTCTTGTACTTAGAAACAGGAAGGAATATCGGTGTTGGTTTATGGGGTCAGATTACTCACTGGAAGTTCTGCCTCCTGTCCCTTCACGTTGCTGTATGTATTCTGATCAAGAAAGCTTAATCAGCGTTAGAATTCAACACTGTCACAGTTCAGGAATAAGTGGACACTACAAATTCTGACACTTTCTTGCCATCAAAGTTAAATCCTAACTCTTCTTTCCAGAAAAAAAACCCAAAACCAAAAAAGCCATGCAAATTGTGGTTACAAATTGATGACATACGGGCAATATCACAATTCTACTTTGGCTACTAAGACAATATATTCATCAGCTGATCTTGGAAGAGAAAAGAGTGAAAACCAGAAGTTGTTTTCATCTTGCTGCTAATCTCTACAACTATTTTGGTCCCTGTTACAGAAGTGCCTCAGTGACGCTGAATCTTTCCATTTTTGGGGCAGTAGGCAGAAGACAGAGTTGTCTTTCTCAGTGACGAGCAGAACCTAACTCAGTGACACCCAAGCTGGGCTATCTTGGTCTAGAATGTTCATGTACATGCTATGTTAATGTGCGTGACCAACTACAATCACTGCCCAGCATCACCTACTGACAGTGATAACTATTTCTTCCAACCAAGTGTTCCTGAAAATTTCCTTTGCAAATAAAACAACCACCTCTATATACATAAGAGAAAAATGAATCTCTGTTGAACTGTCAATCTCTCACAATTAACTACCTAATTCTGGCAGGAGGAAATACTATCTGAAGTGCAATCTTGCCTTAAAAAACAAGTTCTAATCAAGACTTTCAGAATTCTTACCTCCTGTTTCTTAGTGCTTTGTATCATGAAGACTTTAGATGACAGAATCCAACTAAACAGATCCCAGGTCCTTTTTTCTGTGTTTGGAACAGAGTCCAAGAGTTCTTTCAGGCTTGGTAGAGCGTTGGTATCTGCAAGCTAACAACAGAGGCATTTAGCACAAGCTCCTTCATTCCATCGTGATTAAACAGGGACCTCTAGTGAAAACAAAACAATATTTCACCCCAACAAACTGAAAAACAGGCTCTGTTCTGAGATATAAACATTTGCATCCAGTTTGTGGGGAAGTCTGTCAATTGCTTTGAAAGCAAATACCAGAGAAGGTATAAATATTTATATTTACCCACAATATCTGTAGGGTACAGAGAGGAAGAATCAAACACTCCTGAGACAGAACAAGCTGTCACAGGGTGTGTGTGCAGTGGGATTGACACGGGGGTGTTCAGGCCATGTAATATGCAAACTCTTCGATATTAATTTGAATTTCACGCAGGGGCAGGCTCTTCCAACAGAATCACAGAGACACTAAGGCTGGAAAAGACGTCTAAGATTATCGAGACCAAACACGAACCCTGCACTGCCAAGCCCACCGCTAAACCAGGTGCCACATGTACAAGTTTTTTGAACACTTGCAGAAACAGCGATTCAACCCCTTCCCTGGGCAGCCTGTTCCAATGCCGGCCCACCCTTGCAGCGAAGGAATTTCCCCTGATAACCAGCTTACACCTGACATTACCTGTTACCTATCGCTTGCCACCCCTCACCGCGGTTTCCAGGCGCGGCTTTACGGGTCGGAACCCCAGACAACACCCTGCAGCCCGGGTTCCCGGCCAGCTGAGCCCCGAGCGCCGCTCCCTGCGGGCCGCACCCCCGGCACTCACCAGCCCCTCGAAGTCCTTGGTGTCGCCGCTGGCGTAGCGGCCGGGGAAGGGCCTCAGCGCCGAGTCCCGCTTGTAGCTCTGCAGCGCGGCGGCGAACAGGCTGCACCGCAGGTCTGCGGCCAGCGGGTCCCGCCGCGCCGCGGGGCCGGGGCCGGGGCCGGGGCCGGGGCCGGGGCCGGGGCCAGGCNTGCCCCGGCCCCGGGGACACTCCGGAAAGGGGGCCGGGGAGAGTCGGGCCTTCCCTCAGGGAGAGACCGAGGGAGGGGCACAGGGGAGTAACGTTGCCCCCTCAGGGAGTGACCGAGAGAGGAGCACAGAGGACAATAGCGCCTTCCCCTCAGGTGTACCCCAGGAGAGGGGCACAGGGGGTGAAATGGCGCCTTCCCCTCAGGTAGAGACCCGAAGAGGAGTACAGGGAACGATAGCATCTTCACCTCAGGTAGAGACTGAGAAAGGGATGCAGGGGGCAATAGTATCTTCCCCTCAGGACAGACGAGAGGGGAATACAGAGGGGAATAGCGCCTGCCCCTCAGGTGTAGACCAGGAGAGGGGTACGGGGGGGAAATGGCCCCTTCAGTGCAGGTAGAGACCTGAAGAGGAGTATTGGGGACGACAGAGCCTTCCCCTCAGGACAGACCGGGAGGGGGATACAGAGCGGAGGAATGGCACCTTTGCCTCAGGTAAAGGTCTGAACAGGGGGACCAAGGGGGAATGGTGCTTTCCCCTCAGGGAGAGACTGTGAGAGGGGTGCTGCGGGGAAATGGCGCCCTGCCCTCAGGGGGTGGTCAGGGCAGGGGCACAGGGGGCAAGGGCACCTTCCCCTCAGACAGACACCAGGAGAGGGGCACAGTGAGAAAATGGCACCTTCCCCTCAGGTACTGACCAGTGGAGGGGTATAGATGGAAATGACCCCTTCCCCTCAGGCAGTCTAAGAGAGGGTGCAGTAGGAAAATGGTGGTTTCCCCTCAGACCTGGAAAAAGGTGCTGGGGAAAAATGGCCCCTTGCCCTCAGGTAAAGACCATGAAAGGGGTACAGGGAAATGGCATCTTTTTATCAGGTAGAGACCAGGTGAGGGGGCAGTTGTGTCTTACCCTCAGGTAGAGACTGGGAGGGTTCGGGGGGAATGGTGCCTTCCCCTCAGCTAGGAGAGGGGTAGAGGGGGCAATGGCATCTTCCTCTCAGATAGAGACTGGTTATGGGTCAGAGGGGAAAAATGTCACCTTCCCCTCAGGTATAGACCAGGACAGGCCCATGGGGCAGTGGGGACACGGAGGGGGAGCCCAGCTCTCTGTACCCATGATGCCAGCATGTCAGGACCCCAAGGCAGGGGACAGTGGGGGGATGGTGACTGTACTGGGGTGAGGGTAGCACCATGGCCATGTCAGGAGGCGTGTGCCCCATCCCCTGCACAGTGTCAGGAGGCTCCCAGCAGCTTGGGTGTTGCATTCATGTGGAACAGCAGATCAGCGAGACAGGTCATCCAGGGAGGCTGCCTTTTGTGTCAAATTGGTTTTATGTAGCTCTAATTTTAACAGACTGACATGTCAAAAACACGTAGATGTCATTACTCCTCAGCAGTTCCCTTTTATCATCCAAACTTGTAGCCTTGAGAATGAGTCCAGGTTTGTTTGAGTCATCTCTGCAAGCTGGCATTGCAGGATTAAGGAGAGGAATTTACTTTTTAGTTGAACCTCTTACCAGTGGTTTCACTGGGTGTGTTGTCTGAGATTGGGATTCTCTGTTCCTCTCTGGAATTCTGGTGCAGTGCTAGTGCTGTGAAACATCTCTCCAGTTCCAAAATGTCTTAGAAATCACCATCATCAGGGTGGAGGTCTCCTCAACCCAAAATGCTGTTGGTCTCCCGAGTACAATTTTGGAAATATATATATATATATAGCTGTACTGGATGTGTTCTAACACCTTTCTTGGTTTCTTTATTCAGGAGGAATATTGCACATATCCAAGGAGTGACTGATGCAGGCACCACAGACTATTGCAGATACTCAGAAAAATGGTAAGGGCAGTTCTGGATACCTGTTACTGGGCTCTCATCTCACAGCTGGGTCTCCAGAGGTTGCTGGAGGTGCAGTTTGCAGCCTTCCTCACAGTAAACAGGAACACCAGCTGTATTACATCCTGTGTAAGGGCAAACTGGTAGCAAAGCAAACAAAATGTGAACGTCATTCAAGTGCAAAGTTCCTGTTCTTATCCACTCAGTTGGCTTGGGAGTAGAAGGAGGTTTCAAAATTCCAGATAGAACCAGATAGGTCATAGGCTGTGCACAGTTATATTAAACTGTAAATTATTTCACAATGATGTATATAAATCAAACTGAGTTAAAGGTTTATTTATTTGCTTTTTGCCAGTTTATCAAAAAGCACCTTTCAGTAACAGCTGCATGAACAAGACTGCAATAGGAAGCCATCAGTTCTAGAACAGCAAAAATACTTGCTTGGGTCTGACATCTAATGGCAACATCCAGGCAAAATGATTTTAAAGGTACCTTTGGTTTAGGTTACCCAATTTATTAGGTGTCTGTACATGTTTTTATCTTTAAAACATCATCCAGCTTGTGAGCCTGTGCTGTTTTTCCCTTGCTTGCTCCAGAGGGTCTCCCTCATGCCAGGAGCTTGAATGGGTGACTTAAGAACAGGTCTAGTGCCACACAAAGCTTTTTCTCAAGAGTTATGGAAATTACCCAGACTTGAAATGCAGCTGGAGCAATTCCTTTCCATATTTCTGTATCCTTGAGAGGATGTATTTTACTTTATCTGATGTGGTGCCTTATTCTGCTGTAAATATCTGCTATCTCTGACAGGCTGTTAGCGACATCATTCAGTGATCCAGCTCAGGACATGTTTACTATCTCTTGTGATATTAAATTGTTCTGTGTGATCCTTTTGAAAAATCAGTCCTTGGCTGTCTAATTGGCTGATTTCATTCACTAATAAATCATTAGATATAATAATTTTTGGTGCCTACTTAAGAAGCTTAGAAAATGGTAGAGATATCTCTTTCAGTGCATTTAGATGGAATTTTACATTGTTATTTTCAGCTCTTTAACTGATACAATTCCAGTGGCCTCATTTGAGATATCACTTACTGTGATAAGAGGAGAAGTACTGCTGATATCCCTGGGACAGGTAAAGAGACACTCCTGTTCAGGAATTTCTGCATCCTGTGTCTTTTACCTCCCAGCATGCCCAGGGCTGTGGGTTTGGAACAGAGTGTGGTGTGGAGGGCAGAATACAGCACTGCCATCCGGGGCTCTGCTGTGGGGGATCCTGGCATGTGATTAAGGAGTGGGGACAGGCAATAGTCCCTGAGGAGAAGCTGGAAGAGAAAGACAGCATAGTGAAATGGGAATGGAGAACTGGAGGGAAAAGGGTTTCCTTGGAACCATGTCAGTTCTGGGGATGTTTGGCTTACTGTGCCACCACTTCTTATTTTATTCTAAGAGTGCAGTGAGGACCTTTTGTGGCCTTGTCTTGGCATAAAGAAATTAACCCAAAATAGATCTAAAACATCACTGGCATTGTAACAGTTAATGGAGATCCTGAGAACATCGATCCAAAACTGATGCCTACCTTTGGGATTCCAAATGGATGGTGCTTCCATTACAGCAAGCTCAGCTGCATTCGGCAATGACAGATATTGATGAGATAACAAGTTTGCTGTATCGATGCTGCCCGAGAGTGCTGTCTGCTCAAACTCATCTAAACCCTGTTTTACAAAGCTGCCCCTAAGGCAGAGATGAAGCACTGAAAGCTTTTGGGGCCGGTTTTAGGGGAGGTGCACCTTTGTGTGCTGTTCATGCTGAACATCAGCGACTCTAGACTTGAGCCTGCAAAATGTGTGAGGATAAGCCAGGATAAAGTCATTGTTCCTTTGGAGGGGAAACACAATTCCCTCTGATGTTACTTGCAGCAGGTAAGATTTTCCAGCCTATGCCTTGCAGAAGCCCCAAACCCAGAAGATTTCTATTCATCCCTCTCCCAACAGCTCCAGGAGGCACCATGTTGGCAAGGCTTTGGAGTCAGGAGAAATATGGAACAGATGCTGGTTTAGCTTTGGTGTTGTGGCTTTTTAATTAAGTGCTGCAAGTGTGTGCCGTGGGCTGGAGGCTGAGATTCAAAAGCATCTTGCTTTTAAGCATCATGCTTAAAAACAACCTGATGAGCACCCCTTAGGCAGTATGTTGTGCACCTCAGTAGTGACTGCATCCCACATTCCAAGCTTTCTCCCACCCCTTTGCACCCCTGCATGGAGGGCTTCTACCTTTCAATACCTACAGGCAGGCAAGACTGGCTGGGGCACTGGCAAGGAGCTCTCTTTTGCTTTTTTTGAGAAGTGCCCTTCAAATGTATTTCCATTTTCCCATTTTATTTTCCTAGATAGAAAAGCTATCCTTGGTGATTTGCTGTGATTCAGTGCAAAGATGGTTTTGTAAAAGATACTGAAAGGGTCGTTGGCAGTGCAGGAGTTTGAATAACGTGGTTGTGTGGCTTCTTATGAAATTGAAGATCTGATTATTAAACATAGACTGTAATAAAAATAGTTTCTGGTGTTGGCGGATGCATTTCAGCAAAGAAATGTGGCTTAAATGTCTTCATTTAATTCCAGTGTGTTTAAAATTGATCTCATGGACCGGAAAAGAGGCTTTTTTCCCCTTAACTAGGGTCTGTGAAGGAAATTAATACAGGGAAGGGAAAATAGAAATACAATACCACACTCAATGAAACAAATGCTTATGACTGAGGGCTTCGTTCCTTGCTAGCACCACTGGAACAGCCAGCTGTATAAGGTATGTTTTATTATGGAATTAACCTTGACCTAGGGTTCAAAGAGAAAGGTTAGCTTGAAATAAATCAGTGGTATGGTCAGGTCACTTCAAAGAGTCTAAAGCTGAGCTTGAAGATTACATGCTGTTTATGTGTATCCATTTGGAATAGAACATATGGTAAAGATAATAGAAGTAAACTATTTATCTCTTCCCCTCCCCCCCCCCCCCTTAGGATTTAACGCCTTTTTGTCCTTTGCATAGATCTGCTGCAGGGGATGTTTTTGTCCTGGGATGTTTATTGAAAACAGAAATGTGAAATAAAACAGCCTTCTTAAGTCAGCTGGATAAAATAGTCTTGCCTTTAACGTTTTTCCAATTGCTCAGATTAAAGTAAACTGTTTTGGAAATAGTCATGAATATAATGAATCATATTTCTCTGTCACTTGTCTCAGTGAATTCAGACAGTTGCAGGAAAATCTAAACAAAATGTGCTCAGCTCTGAATTACTGTGGTCCTGATCTAAAACCAGGACCACATTTAATTGTGATGTGTGAGTTACATGGATTTAAGAGCTTTCCAAATACCAGGTAATCCTTGCAACATCCCAGCAAAATGGGCACAACTGTCCCAGCAAGCATGGGGAATGGGAACTGAGGGTGGGTAAGCAATTTACCCAAAGTCACTTGTGATCTGTAGCAAAACTCAGATTAGTCCTCGTGGCTACTTTAGATTCCTGCCATTTTTGAGGGAGAGGACCAGAATCCCACCTGAAATTTCCTGAATGCCAGTCTGCTGCTTTAACCACATGACCAGTCTGTACCTTTTGCTCCCTGAGCAATAAGGGAGACAGCAGGACTTGAAAGGCAGTGTGTCCAGCAGTCATTTGAGTCCGTGTTCAGCTCTGTGTAGGTCACTGTGTAGGGGGAATAAAAGAACTTTTCCCTTCTTCCAAGCATATTGGATGGGGCTGGGAGCAACCTGGTCTAGGGGAAGGTATTCCTCTCCATGGCAGGGGGGAAGGAACAAGATGATTTTTAAGGTCCCATCCAACCCAAACCTTTCTAGGACTGAATGAAAGACAAAGCAGATGCAATGAAGAGCTGGTGGTGATTTTCTCAGATAGAATGAATTGCTGTAGTGTGTGATGTGCAAGGCTGACACTGGAGTTTTGCAGTGCTTACAGGGAAGCAGTGGGAAGAGCAGGGCTGGTGGATGCTGGGAAGCAGGGGGAATCCTCTGCTGAAATTAAAACCAGCTGCTGAGCTGAGCCATGGTCACTCTGTAATAGCTTTTCTCCACAGATTATTTTTTCTCATGCAGTGTGCAGATAGTGGCATGTTTTAAGATTTATGGCTGCCTGATTTCCCCCATTAATAGGGAAATCTGATAATTATCCATTTTAAAGCAATTGCTGAACAATAGGAAGGAGCATGCTTGTTAAAATAAACATAAAAGCGAGCTGGATCTATCTTAGGGTGCTGAGCCTTTGATAGATTTTCTCCTTACAGCAGTCTTTGATCTGCCACACCAGAAAACAAACTCAGTGGGAGACTGGATATGGGATATAGAGCAGTTCACGTCTGGGTCACAGACTCCAATGCAAGCTGGGTCAGGAGTGATCCTCCAGGTCAGCCTTGGCAGGAGCTGGAAATGGCAGCACCCTGAGGTCTGTGCTGCATCTGCCTGGTGGCACATGGAGCATGTGGGTCTGCAGGGACACCCCTGCAGCAGGGAGGGACCGATTACTTCTTCCCCTCTTCCCACATGAGGGCTTTGCAGCTTTCCCAATGAGATAAATGTTACGGGGGATACCCAGGGCTGCATCAGGATTTTGCTCTCGGGAATGCTCTTGCTGCAGGAAGCCAAATGCTCTGGCATGGGACATGTGCAGGTTGTGCCCAGCCTTGCACTGCAATCTTTGTGTTCTCCATCTTCTCAAAAATGCAACAGCTGTGCCTGTTAATTATCAGTTAATGTAAATGAAAGAGTAGTCTTTAAAGTGGTCCTGTCAGTCCTGTAGTATGAGACCTGTGGATGTGCAGTAGTTGTCCCAGAGACAGCAACATCTCCTGGCAAAGAAAGGACTGTTATCTCAGAAATGTTTGAGTCCTATGTCTCCTCACCTTTGGAGTGCTCATTTCAAAGGAAAAGTCGTGCAGCTCTGTTTTGGAAGGGGCTAGATGCAAATGACTATGTAGGAAACACAGCATATGTACCAGGTCACAAATAAACTGATACAATGGACTAGTGTAAGGTTTTCTGGCAATGAAATCTGAATTTCTGTCTGTAAACCTTGATCTAAGCTGAAAAGGAGCATGGGAAAGAAACAAATTAATGATCAGAACTGAAATCTCGGGGTTTGTCACTTTGGGGAAGCCACTTAAGTTTCTTTTTGATAGTTCTAGAAAGAGCTGAAAAGGGTTTTGGTGCACTTCAGCTATGTTAGGTCTGGGGAGCTGGTTCTGTTTTATCTCGTGCAAGAAACAGCTGCCAAGATTTATCTTTGCAGGGTGTTTTGCAGGAAGGGAAACAGAAGTGAGAAAGGTCTGGAATCTCATGTAGTGCTGGCCAGAATCATGTTATCTGAAATAACTGGTTATCTGAAGTTTGGCCAAACCTCACTCTGCACGAGTCTGAACACCACACTGGAGCTGTAGGGATAAAGAGCAAGACCCAGACTGTCTGCAGGGGAACTCAAGACTGAAGCTCTGGTCCAATTTCAGCCCTGTGTGAACAGTATGTAGGAAGCTGCCTGAGCGATCCCACTGCTGCTGAGCTCCAGATACCCAACCCAGGGCACAGCAGGATCTGTCCACACCTTCACTCCATCCTTAAGCTCCAGTGATTCTTGGCTCTGTCGCACTTGGAGAGGATAAAGCAGCATTTAAAGGCAAGTTTTGCCTGGAGACGTCCAGCCTTCCTGTGTCTGACCATCCTGTCTGCTGCATTGCTCTTTTTTACTCCCAAAGATACCTGTTTGGAGTGGAAACAGCCCGTGAAGGGTTTGACATAAGTGGCCTGCATTGTGCCTGGTTTCGCTCTCGTCTCAGGGAGGGGATGTGCCTTGTGCTGGTTTCGAGTTGCCGGCTGATGGCAGCAGTGGATCTGCGCAGAGGCAGCTCTGCTCCTTCACCCGGCTCTGCCCTTCGGTGCTCTGAACACATTATCCCAAATATTGCAATTTCAGGTTATAACGCAGCTTCCCGTGCCCTGCCATGAACCAGCTGTTGTCTCTGATAAGTAAGTCATACACAGGAGAGTGGTGTGGAAATAATTCTGCTACTTGAGAGGGGAAGAACTGCCAGAAACTTTCCTTGTCTGCACACCCACCTGCTGATGTGTCCCTTCATGCACGGCAAAACAGGTGAATCATCTCCAGATATAAATGTCAGGCACTGAGTTGTTCCTCTTCTGAAGACAGGACTGATATTTCAGACGGGACAATTACCCCTCCCTTGGAGAGACTGTGGTGTTTGCCTTGCTGTTGTCCTGCTTTTCCCTGGAATGTGTCAGTGCATGGCATTACACTGAAAGGAAAAGATTACCCGCTTGCCTTCTTAAACACAAACAATGATTTTAGGGGAAGAAAGAGCACAATACACTATTGTTATGTTGTTCCCTACCTCGGCCTCACACTGAAATATTTAAGGTCCCCCATGAATAATGCAGCCTCAGCCCCAAGCCTGTTTTGCACTTCACACTAACCGGGCCCATAAAACACCAGGATTGCTCCCGGCATACATTAAGCTGTATAGAACATCTCCCACCGAGCAAAGCTTTGTCTTCCCTGCCACAAAGGCTGTTGGGATTTTTTCCCTGTCTCCAAGAGAGATAACAAGCATGAGAGCTCTTCCTTTAAAATATTAGTGGGAACAAGTCACCTGTGGATTTTTACCTGGTGCTAACTAGCTGTGGTCCACACCGCATCTCCTGCTTACGCTTACCCTGTGTCATTCCCTTTTCATCCAGCTGCTGTGCCTTACAGCAGGAGAGCTATATAGCACTTAATCTATGGAAAAATATGTCATATTTAGCTGACAGGCAGGAGACAAACTGATACATTACGAGTCAGGATTGCTCCATAACCCAAAATAGGAATTATTTCTCTCTCTTGACTAGGAATTATATACTTAAAATGCAGCCAGGAGCAGGAGCAGCACTTTGTAACGGCTTGAGGCTCATACACATCCTGTCACATGAAGCATGTCCCTTCCCAGGCCCTTTTAAAGTTCAGGAGGGATTTTTGTAGCATTTTAATGATACTGCTACTGAGAACAGAACCCCTTCGGTGTCAGGTTTAGTTGCTCCCAGCCATGCTGTGCAAAGCTCTCCCCTCCTCCAAGGAAAAATGAGACAAGAGGGAAAAAAATGTGTGGCCCCAACCCCTTCCCATGAAGATACCTTTACACTCACCCTAAACTACAAAGGTGAGGCTCTTGATGAATTTTGGATTAAAAGGAGCAATATGCCTCCCTGGACATCTGGTCTGTCGTCAATAATGACATTAGGATCTGTCACATAGGAATTGCCATCTGTGATCCGGTTGGAGGCCTTTCAAAGGGAAGGAAATGGGAGGGTGGAGATCAGGGAATGGTTTGCTGCAGGGAAGAGTGACTTGGAAGCCCCAGAGGTCCTTCAGCTTTGCAATCCACTCCATTCCTCTGTCAGCTCAAGGACAAAGGTATAAAAAGCTTTGGTTTTGGAAAAATCTTGGGAAGCCTTTGTTGAAGGGAGGAGACGAAGCAGGGAAGGTAGGATTGTCTGCTAGGTTGTTTAAAAAAAGGGCCATACTGAGTGCAAAGGTTCACCTAAAGGTTTTCCAGCTACTTTCTTGCATCATCTGGGTAATACCACTTTTTAACTCTCACAAACCTGTCCTGTTTGGACAGATGAACATCTCTGGAAACTCACCTACTGTCATGGCAATAACATTAAAACTCCCAGGGACCCAGTGAGGCTCCTTTCCACATATTTTGTTTATCTCTTTATTGGTTAGGTATGAACTTTCCCCACAGATACCTAAGATTAGTCTGATCACCAGCCCATCAGCTGTTTATTTAAAGAGGTAAGCCCTCGTCTTGTATTTTGGCCATCAATCCCCATTAGTTTCCCTGTATGGTTGATTGAATAGTCCATTGCCTGTACTAATAAGCACCCATTAGTTGTCCCAAAGAGCTTTAGTTTTATTAGAAACAATTCATTTCAGCCTCGGCCAGATTAAATGCTTTTAGCTGGATTGTTTTGATTGCATTACTTGTGAGGTGGCATAAGAGCACCTGGAAGGTTAGAGAGGTGCTGCATCCGACTGAGCTGCTTTCACTGGAGAAATGCAGATGATACAGCTGTGAGCAAGGCGAGGGTTTGCTGCAGTGGCACACAAAATGCATTTAAATCTGAAGAAATGGCTCTTTGGTTTGCCGCTTTTGGGTGAGTCTAGAAAGAATCTCCAGGGATTTGAAGCAAATATTCCCATCACCTGCCTGGTTTTGGGCTTTGGAATGCCAGTGGATCTCCAGGCTTTCCATTAGTGCTTCTCTTCCTTTTTCATTTTCATTCTCCCTCTTCATTCTTCACACCACCAGCCCAGAAATTTGCCTTTTTGCAGTGTTTCGGGCTGCAGTAAGCTGGTTACAAGCAATTTGGCTCGCTGCTCTGCAGAAAAAAAGTGTGGAAGGCAGGAGGAACTGCTGCAAATTGCTGTTCAGCTGCTCTTCATCACACCGGCTCTGGCTTCCATCTACCCGACAGCCCTGCTAAAAGGATAATAATGCTTTAAAAATTAGAGTCAGCCGAACAGCTACTTCATAAATTCATGGCCTTGCCCTGATCCTTTCCAGAAGTTTTTCTTTCAGATTGAGTCCACATCAGACCTTGGATTCCTTCCCTTTGGAAATGCTGCTGCTTTTTTACTTTGGGAGTGCTCGCTGGGTCATCCAGCTATGCAAAAGGGGTTACCAATTATCTGTCATTACCTCAACATAAACAAGCCTCATTTCAGGATAATCTTGTGCTCTCTCCTTCAGAGAACATGGGATAATCTCTCCGTGATGTCGTCTCATTGTGGGATTTTGCCCTTGATAGATAAACCAGTCCTGAAATCCTATTAAGAGCTATTCTGCCTCATCCTAAAAGAGACGAACTTGCAGATGAGACAAACTTCTGTGGAACTCAGGAGAGACCCTTGGCTTTGCCTACCTGATGGGAAACAGCTCTGGTTTGCAACAGCTGTTCCCATCTGTACCACTTCTGAAAGCAACTGAAGTTCTAACACAGCCTTGGCTTTTATATGGGACTAATGGTCCTTCTCAGCTCATCAAATCCCCCACGAGCTACCAGCAGGAAGCCAGGGCACATGGCCTGGGGGCTTGCTCAAGATGTGGTGGGAGGGCAGCATTGGTGGAAAGCCTGGTTGAGGGGGTGATGCATCATCTCTTCAATCCATGTCATGTCCTATCTGTGGCAGGGGATGAATTGCCCCATTGGCTTTTCCACATACTCCAAAGGTATGGCAGGAGCTGGATGGGAGAACTCCCAGCACTTTGTGGGAGTTGAGCTGGTGCTCTGAAATACTGTCTTAGCAGCAGCCTCCCAGATGCCACTGCAATAAATACAAACTCTGACTTCTTAGCAGTCTCTGCTTACTCTTCAAATTTAGAGTCTTTACATCGTTAATAAAGTTCTGACAATGCAAGAAAAACAAACCCATCAGTCACAAGGCGAGTTTGAAAATGTTTTTTAAAAGGAAAGATTTCATGAAAAAGTTG
Organism: Scytalopus superciliaris; assembly: GCA_013400415.1. NCBI lineage: Eukaryota > Metazoa > Chordata > Aves > Passeriformes > Rhinocryptidae > Scytalopus > Scytalopus superciliaris. The sequence goes on along the minus strand of VXBX01009318.1, from coordinate 711,706 downwards.
AGTGAGGTGAAAAAAGGAAATCTCTTGTTTTACAAATCTGTCAGCTCCAGCAAAGTCAAATTGCTTCTCAAGGTATGCTGATGGGAAAAGGGAACCTACTCAAGTCTGGGATTCATAAAAATAGAAACAAAGTAGTTGATGTTCTCTTAGATTTTGGGGTTCAGCTGTGAAAGACCCCAGTACCTGCTGTGCATCCGTAGGGTTTGTTGTGCATGGGATAAGTGTCTTCCTGTAGCTTTTTTGTGTCTGAAAATAGTGATGGTGATCTGAATCTCTTGGGTTCTTTTCCTTCTTGCATTTTGCTTTTGGCCTCCTCGGGGCTTTGGGAGTCAGGGAGTTTCTTCCTCCATGAGCTGAGAAGCACATCTCCTGCTTTTGAGATACACAAGAAGGGATCTTCACACACCTCTGTTTTTGAGGGGCAAAATGTATGAATATTTTATTAGAAAGTATGAATATGTGACATATATGAATATATCTCATATAGCAAGGACCATTCCCTGGTCCTTGTGGTCATGTCTCGCTAGTTCTACACTGCCCAACTCTTTCTAATGCCCATCAGTAGCTTCCTTTGGTGCAAACAATAAATGTAAGAGTGCAGATTAATTCTGGTGGAGCTGCAGCAGGGAAAGGGTCTGGCATGTCCCTCCTTGTGAAGAGAGGATCTCTCCTCCTCGCTGCAGAAGCTGCTGGGGCTGTAATATGTCTCCTGTGCCACATCCTTGCCTGAGGACTGGCAAGCCTGAGCCCAATCTTCAAAAATAAATCCATCACAAGAGCAGGGAGCGGATGGAACCGCTGCAGATATAAAGGTCAAACGATAAAGGCCATGTTAAAATATGCTCATAGGAAATGGCAGCTTATAAGTACTCTGTGATCTAATTACTTATGTCAGGCAGATAAGCCTGGACAGCAATTATTTTTAAACTAAATCACGCAAACAACTACTGTAGGAGCTTTGCCAGTTCTCAGCATTTCTTTCAGTTATCATTTTTGGGGCAAAATGTGGAGCATTGCAAGACAAACAGCTGTCCTCAAGGGTTGGTTTTCACTTTCTCTGAAGATGGGGAAAGGTTTTAGTTATCTTTAGTTATCTTTTTTTTCCCTTTATGAGAAAAGTAAGCCCTACATGTTGTAGTCCATGGGCAGCCCACAGGCTGAGCCTGCTTTTCATTGCATGTGGAGGGGAACTGGAGTTTATTTTCCTGCTGGCATTGCTGGAAGTGGGCAAAGGGGAGAGGTGTGGCTGAAGACAGAAATTCCTCATGTAGGAGGATGGCAGCTCCTGGGTCCTGCTGGGCTGGTGAGATGAACAGTGATTTGGAGAGGGTGAGTTGGTTCTTACCCTGCCATGGATGATGAGCTAGGGATTGAGCAAGGGACTGCTGAGAGAGGAGCAACGCAGGAGCACATGGGGCTCCTGGTCTCCATGAAGAATGGCGATCACAGTCTCTGACTCCATCTCTGACTGCACACAGAGATGCCATGAGTTGACCTAAGTCCAGAGCAAGAGCATGGGATGGGGAACCACGTTGCCCTTTTGCAGACAAGTGGCACAGCCATTTACTCCAACCTGGCACACAAAATCAAGGTCCTCTTGGTCCACCATCATCTTCTGGCCTCTGTGTGATCTAAAATCTTCCCTCATGTTGCTGGAGAAGCTTTCTAGCCAAAAACATTTCTCTGTGCCTTATGGAGACATCTTGGGACCACATATCATCTTACAGAGCACTTCTGTCCTGACTCTTTGACCTGTGCCTGAGGGAGCTGCCCCTGTTCACTCAAGGTCATTTGAATATCAGCAGAGATGTTCATCATCCTGGGGCCTCAAGGAAGGTATTGATCACCTATGATGAATCAGCACATGTTGTGCAAGATGAATGATTAGTTAATAGATGAAAGATGTGAGAGCTCTTGCTTTCATCCCAGGTTGCTGCTTCTTCTTCCTCCTTGACATGAGAGTCCTCCTGCCCCGGAGGTGTCAGGGATGCAGAGGAGAGAAAGAGAAGGGCTGCAAGATGAGAGCCAGTGGATGTTGGTGGCTTCTTGTCCTGGGCACACAACCTGGGTCTTCCTACCTTCTTTTAGCTTTCCAGCTTGGCCCGACTGACAAACTCCTGAGCAGTGGGTTTGCAGCAATGCTCCAGCCATGTGACATGGAGAGGTGCCACATCTGATCCATAGGGGCCATGAGGGACACGGGTGGGTGCTTGAAGCACCAGTGCATCGTAGGTTTGCTTTGGAGCTCTATAGAGAAAAAGTGAGGAAAGAGGAGATGCCATGTGCCTCTCAGTTGTGTTGCTCTCTTAGCCTTCAAGAATTACTGCAGAGAGTGATTTAGTAAATCTTTGTAAACCAGTGCAGTATCGCATGTGCCCACGGAGAGCTCTTCTGCACGAGGTGTTATTCCAAAGGGCTGTTTCTGATTGATTCTTTTCACCCCCGATTTTTTTCCTATATGAATGTTTTGGAAGAAAAGCACATTATTCCAAATGCGATTAAGTCATTTGGAAGAGGATTATGGTGTTTTGGAATAACACCCTCTTATTCCAGAATGAGATCAGTCACACGGGGAGTTAATCGGCAACAGCTATTTTGCTCCTCTGGGAAGCCTCCACCAGCATGACGAACAGTCAGAGCTGCTCCCATTGCCTGCTGCCCACTGGTGCCTCTGTCCACCCGTGGGGTCTAAGGCCAGACGGTGCGTTATGGCTCAGTAATTTAGAAATAGAATTGAATTGTGTCTGGGCTTGACCCTGGGGTTTCTGTAGCCGTGCAACCTCAGAGCCCTCCTTAGAAATCACAACAAACAGGCGTTTCGTGGCTGAAAGTTGAGATGATTCCTATAGGGGTGTTGCCTTCAAGAAACTTTCGCTTCCCCAAAACTGCTGCATTTATTTCGGTAAGGGTTGGATTGAACCACACCAGGGGCAGCTGCGTTGACCCCTCAGCTTTGCTCTTCCCATCAGCTGTTGTGAGCTGCATCCCTTTACCGTGGTCGTGACGATGTCAGCATCACCCAGGGTCTACACCAACCCAGTCTAGTGGAGGTGTTTCTACCCATGGCAGGGGCTAGGAGCCACATGATCTCTTATGTCTTTTCCAACCCAAACCCTTGTAGGATTTTATGATTCTACGATCATGCTATATCCCCTGCGTGCACGCACAGCTCTGCCGCCGCAGCCGTCGTACTTCATGATGCAACAACCCAGAAACTATGAGCTTCCACATGCCACAAATTATATTTTTTTCATCCTCTGATATGTATTTATTATTGAAAATTAAAGGGTTTCCTAAATTTTTATTTCTGAGCTGGGCCAAACACAGCTTAGGCAGTAAGCAATGCATATTTATTTCCAGCTCATGAAGGAAAAATATAACTTCTTTCCTCGTGTTTCTATAATTTCTTTTCTGTGCATATGCAAATTGCTGGTTTATTTGTGCAAGATTTATGCAACTAAATGATGGGGAATTATAGAGGCAATTCAGCACTTAGAAAGGAGAGAGACAATTACTGCAATTTGCTTGTGCCATGCACTAATTCCTTCAGAAAATGGTTTTGCTCATTTATTTGCACCGAGCACCGATTTCTGCACCCCTAAGCAAGCTTGGGAAATGTTCTCTGGGGTCAATAGACTGCAAATGGTTTATATTTCTTTCTGTCTGTGCCATCGCCTCCCCATAATACTTTATAGCAATTAGTAACAATAATGAAATATAGCTGTGATTTCTCAGCACCGGAGAAACTCAGCCAGTGCTTGTGAATCAAGCACATTTTCTGGTCAAATTGGCCATTTAAACACGCTGCTCAGGAAGCTTTAAATCCACCTCGATGGATCACTCCGAGCTAAGCTCCATGGGGGGGAAACCACTGTTGGAAGCATATTTTTTCCTTGCCAAAGCTGAAGCTGCTCTGTGAGATGATGCTCATGGCTCTGGGGAAACTTCTCACCCTGGCATGAAGCAATGTATCATGCTTGGTCACAAGCAGCGTCCTCATTGATGCAGTGAGACCTTGGCTTGCAAAGAGAGTGGCAGCAAGAGCTGAGGCAGCTCCCAGGTTTTCCTCCATGTGCCCCCTGGGTGAGGCAGAACAGGGAAATCCCATGGGGCTGGGATCATAGAATCATGGAGTCATTTAGGTTGGAAAATACCTTTAAGGTCATTGAGTCCAACTGCTAACCCAGCACTGCCAAGCACCACCATTAAACTGTGTGACACATCTACATGTCTTTTAAATCCCTTCAGGAATGGTGTTTCCACCACTGCCCTGGGCAGCCTGTGACAGGCATGGACAACCCTTTTGGTGAATAAACTGTTCCTAATATCCAATCTAAACCTCCTCTGGTGCAACCTGAGACCATTTGCTCTGGTCCTGTTGCTTGTTACTTGGGAGAAGAGACCAACCCCCACCTTGCTATAAACTCCAGTTAGGGAGTTGTAGAGAGCAATAAGACCCCCTAGAACCTCTTTTTCTCCAGGCTGAGAATCCCCAGGTCCCTCAGCTGCCCCTCATCAGAATTGTCCTCCAGACCCTTTCTCAGCTCCCTTGCCCTTCTCTAGTAACACTCCAGCCCCTCAATGTCTTTCTTGTCATGAGGACCCCAAAACTGACCCCAGAATTTGAGGTGCCTCACCAGTGCCCCAGCATGCAGGGATGGTCACTGTCCTGGTCCTGCTGGCCACATGATTGCTGACACAAGCCAAGTGGCATTGGCCTTCTTGGCTACCTGGGCACACTTCAGCTCATATTCAGCCGCTGTCAACCAGCACCTCCAGGTCCTTTTCCACTGGGAAGCTTTCCAGCCACTCATCTCCCAGCCTGTAGCATCGCATGGGGTTGTTGTGACTGAAGTGCAGGACCCACCACTTCACCTAATGCCTTTGTTCCGATGTCCGGATGCAGGATGGAGACAGGACACAGGGACGGGGGTCCAAGGCCCCAGGAACTAACCTGGAGGTCCTGCAAAAGGACTTGTTGTAGTTAAATGTCACAAGACAGCTGGTGCCCAGCACTTAGGAGAAAGGGAAGTGATTTAGGTTTGGTCATTATCAGAAAAACATGTGTGGAGGACGGGCAATGAGAAGAGCAGCCGTTTTCTATTAGGATAAGAGTAGGTCAGGTGTAGTTAAAACTGGGTAAATGGAGCAGGAAATGTGGCTGTATATTACTCACCCAAGATATATTGCACACATTAGCCTTGTTTGATCGGGTTATTCGGAGATTCGTAGCTTCGAGTGGTGTTTTAGGGTGGCCAAATCCAGGCTTTGTACTCTATTAAAATAAATATATTGCTTATGTTTAATAAAGTCTCTGAATTTCCGCGTAACCAAAAGTCTGTAAGTGGCCTTTGCTGGGAGTCTGGGGTCTTAATGAGTCCCTGCCTGTGATGGGCTTTTGAAGGTGAAAGGTGTGATATTAATATTGTTTATGTAGCAAAATAATTTATGAATATTCATTTAATGATGTTGCCAGCTTCCAACATGTTTCTGCTTTTGGGAACTCTAATGGGTTTTCTCTCCTGGCAGATGTCAGGCTGCCTCGTGGAAGCACTGAAGGCTTTGCTGAGAGGGCTCAAGGGTTACCCTGTGCCATGGAAATGCATCCTGGTGGTCAGAAAATGACAAGGCTGGTCTGAATTTTGTCTGTGAAAACTGCCCTGTTTTTGCAGCAGGATTAAGGAAAAGATGCTGTTTTCTGTTGAAAAGCCCCATGCAGTGTAGACGGCATTATTAGACAAGTGAAAATATGTTTAGCTTTTTTTGATGCATGAAGCTTTTGAGTCTTAATGAAGACTTGTGTGTCTTCTCAAACAAAAATGGAGAAGGAGGCACTGAGGTAGATGGTTGTTATATGCTAAAATTAACTTTATTAGGTGATCTAAAAAATAATACCTTTTATCTCAACCTTTGTATCCTGTGAACCGTCTTTATCTGCATTTACCTTTGATGGTCTTTGACCACCTCTTTGTGCATGGACAGGTTCTTTATCATGTCCCTATGGCTCCTTTCTAACCTTTTGGATAAATATGATGGATAAATACATGGCAGCATCCCTTTCCTTTCAGGGATGGAGGACTGAGGTTCAGATCCCTCTGAAATGCTTGGATCCACATGGCCAAGCCCATCCCAAGTTTGGGTGATGTGTAAGGCAGAGCAAACCCTGCTCTGGGGCTCAGCTCAGCGAGATCCAGATTTAGGCATCCCAGCAGGAAGAGGAAGGCATCCAAAAGAATTGGACCCTTTCCTTCCCTACCGGAGATCTCCCAAATCCCGGTCTTTGGAGAGCAACCTGTGCTGCAGCTAAAGAGGATGTTGCACATACAAACCAAAACCGAACCTGGGAAAGTGTGGGAATGCTTTCCCAGCTCCCCATTCCCTGGCTGCTCCAGGGCAATGCTCAGTCCCCAGCCACCATCCCATCTGCGGGCAGTAAATCCTGCGGCAGCAGTCAGAGCTGACCGCAGCTTCGTTCCCTCTTTGCCTCCGACAAAGCTTTATTGTTTTGGCGTGACCTGCTTTTAGGAGCCCCCCGAGGTCCAGCCGTATATCTGCCCTTGCCAGATCCTGGAGGGTGGCTGGGACCCCGGCGGGGTCAGCAAAAGGGTACGTCACGGCTGGACGGCAATTATCCTCCGGGCTGGGAAAAGCCGGGGCCGAGGCTGTGCTGTGACCTGGGGTCTCTCAAAAAACCTTTGAAGGGTCCCAGGCTAGCGAAAGTTGGGCTGCTCTGTATCCTCCCCCAGGCATCCTCTGCTGAAAAATTTCACTCGTTCTGCTTAATGGTTACTTGATTTGGAACTGCGTAGCAAACACATCCTGCTTTGCCGTGCCCTGGCACCCTGGGCTGGGGAGGAACCTCCTGTGATTCTTTCTGATGAAATCCTACAGGATTTCTGGGCACTTTCTGATGAAATCAAGCAGGACTGAAGAAGCCATGCTTCAAATCATTAGTTCATTAGTTTCTCGTTCCCCGGCTCTGGGCACTGTCTGCCTGGCAGAGCCACTAAATGGGGTTAAACCCGAAAGAAATGGCAAATTGCGAATGTGCAAACTGCTCAGCTTGCATTAAACGGGAGACAGAAGCAGTGTCTAGATGGAAATGGGCAAACTAAAACCAGGAGATTGGTATCCAGAACAGCTCAGGAAGTGTCACTGTCCTCTCCCCAGTGGGCTGGAGGGGAAGAAGCTGCTCCAGAGGGAAGCTCTGTGTGCCTTGTCCCAGTGCTCTATATCACTTTATTTAATGTCCTCCAAGAAAAAGCAGCCCAATTCCCTCTCTAAGCAAGCTTTGGGAGTCAGTGGCAGAGCCTGACCAGCCCCTTCCCATGACTCTGTCAATCCATCAATCCACTAAAATAAAAAAGCCAGGAGCAGAAGGTTCTAGTTTTGGGGGAAGGATACTGTCACCCCAGGGAGATGCCAGTGTGTCCTGTATGCATTAATGAAACACTTTCTTTCCGGTTAGGACTTGAAGGATGCTCATTGAAAATCAGGCTGCCATGGAAACCAAAGGTGTTTAGTCTTTTGGGAATGCTGTTGGACAGAGGCAGGGAGAGGTGTGGGAGGGGGGGAGAACAGCCTCTGCAGAGGAGGAATTTTAGCAAAACCCTTGATACACCATCAATCCATACATGTCTGTAGCTTGCAGCTGCTAATTGTGAGAGAGAAGGGTTCATTTCTTTGCTGGATGCTTTCCATGGCTCCAGGGCCTTCCTTTGCCCTCGGTGTGTCCCTGCATGGATGTGGCCTGTGGACCCTCATGGCTGTGGAGGCAGGGACTTGCTCTGGCAGCGGCACAGGGTCTGCAGAGGATCAGCAGCCACAGAGACCTGAGTGTCCTTGTTGCTGTGGCACCATGTCCCTCATGGGAGGCAGCAGGTCGGGGACCTTTGGCTGCTCAGGGACCTCTGGCCCTGGCATGTTGGTCCCCTGCACCCCCTGCCCCGCTCTTCGAGGGTGAAGCACAGAAAGGTGCAAGCATGGAGAAATAATGGAATTATTGCTCTGTCATGTACCATTCATTTTAATTAACGCACCACATCGGCGCTGTGACAGCAGCATTAACGAAGGTTGGGAGGTTATTGCAAAACAATGTCATCTTCCTACACCTTGTCACTTCCCAGCACTGTCCCCAGACCAAACCCCCTCTCCTTCCCCTGTCCCTGCCCCTCTTCATCCTCAGGCTCTTGCTGGGAGCCCATGGCCTCAGGCAGGAGCTGGGGGCTGATCCCACTCCCCCTCGGCCCCACGCAGCCCCTCGCCATCAGAACTACCTACTAACGCATGTTTTAATTAGAATAATTAATGAGTTACACTAGGAAAAGGATGAGCGCAGGTCCCTGTTGCGTGCACGGTGCAGCTCTTCATGGTGGCTCGTAGGACACCCTGCACTGATGCTGCTGGAGGTTGTCATTAAGACCAATTAACTGCAAAGATATCCAGTGCTTTTATTTGGGCACTTTTGGATCAGGGACTGCCACGGTGTGGGCAAAGCCAGGGAGACGTGCGGTGACTCGGCCTGGGCTTAAAGGCAAAATATAAAGAAATAGATTAAAAGAGCTAACAGCCACTCTCCCTTCCATCAAATATTCCTGAAATGAGCGCGTTCCTGCAGAAAACCTCAGCGCAATGGAAAACCCTCAGCGCTGGGGGCCGGGGCTGTCAGTGCCGGCTGCCCAAGAATCGATTCACCCGTGATTTGGATTTCTCCTCTCGCAGCAGTTAATGCTCCACCAGTGTTTTGCCACCATATCCCGCTCCGTAATTACAGTGACTGCTCGGATCAATTAGCGCCGCTTAAAGCCATTAGCAGCCCAGCCCCTGTAGCCCGGAGCTCGGGGGAAGCCACGGAGGGACCTGTCCTCACGGTGCTTGCACGGGCAGCCCCTCACTTCTTTTTAATTCGGCTTTAATCTGGTTTTCTTCATTGTAAAAATCCAGTCATGTCCTCAGCAGGGACACTGGAACACGCTTGGTCTGGCTGCGAATGTTTCATTTCACTGGGGTTTCCGTATTGCCTTTCGGGCTTGGCCGAGAGGTGACAGTTCTGTTTTGTGGTGGGGTTTCTTATCAGAAATTTGTCCTTTGGTCAGTGCCAAATCCAAAGCTCATGCAGGTCACTGTCCTGAANAGGGTGAGAAACAGAGGGAGGATGAGAACAAACACATTTTTATATCTGAAGAGGAAGATAAATATTTTCTCTGTGCCCCAGTTTCTCTGTTGGAAATGTGAGTATTGCCTCTCCTGCCCATGTCACCTGCAGATTCACAACTCTGTGATTTGGGTTGAATGGTTTATTAATGACAGGAGAGCTGGGAGCCAGCACTGGTGGGGTGGCTCAGTTATAGGGTGGAGATGAAGCTCCAGGCCCTTCACAAACTCATCCCAATGTATTGGTGAGCACATACACCTCAAACACCAGGTTTCCATGGCAAATACAACCATTTCCATTCACTTTTTCTCTTATACCAAAAATGAATTATCCAAAATATTCCCCAAAGAAGGCATTTCTTCAAAGGTCTCCCCAAAAAGTGCAGGTTAAAAAAGTCCTGGGAGAAGCCAGAGGCTGTTAACCAAATCTTGTAATATTAATATCTCTTATGCAGGGATTTTTTTCTCCCTTTTTGTTCCTGTGATGAAAGGATTTACCAGGTTTAATGGTGGCATATCCTGACCTGTGTGGCCCTGGCTGTCCCTGGACAGAGCCTGCTGTCCCCAGTGGGGAGGACCCCTCTGCATTTAAAAAATGTAAATAGCTCAAAGATGCTTTTTTTCCCTTCTCATGATTTTATTATCATAGAAAAAAAAATATTAAGCTGGTGTAAAAATCACAATATTTCCAACGTATTGGATACTCCACTGGGGATGTTCTGGTCCATGGGGCAGCATGAGGGTCTCTGGGAGAAGCTGGGGGGGTGCTGATTTGCCAACCCTAAATCATAAATCAGGATATAAAAAGTCATTCAGGGCGCTCTAACCCAGCGTGGGGCAGCTGTAAATATTTCTCATCTAAGGGATTTTCTCTTTGGGCAGTGGCTCGCTCTGTGTGTGACATCTCATTCCTAGATCGATGTTTTATAGGCACGTGGGCCCTTGTATCTGCTCGTGGTTAGTCGATAATGCCAAAACATATGGGCTGTCGTGTACTTTTCCATGTATTCCTGTTATATAGGCTCTGAAAATAATTTGAGGGTTAAAAAATAAATAAATCTCGAGGATGGTATTGTTCGTGCTAGATAAAATCCTGTGAACAAAGCAATTGGCATCATTTCACTTGCAAATTGAGCAGCGAAGCAAAATACCATTTATGAAACTGTAATTTATTCTTGGAAAATCAAGCACTTACAATGTCTGCTTGTCGCAGGTTAAGTTACAGAAAAGGGAAAAAATAGATTAATGATGAACGTGACAACATTTCAGGGTAAATCATCACAGCGAAAGCCTTTGAAAAGCCTCTTTGCTCCTTGCACAAACGGGATTTTTATTGTTTTTCTCCCAAGAACATTAAACCAGTGATTGCTTCAGGGCTCTGCAGTGCTGAGCAGGCAGTGGCAAGGTCTGGGAAGGCCCTGGCACCCTTTTGCCCCCATCCTGATGCAGCCTGTGCTGGGGAGCCCTCACTGCCTTTGGAAGCCAAAAAGCAAAGTCTGGCTCATTATTTTTATCATGTCTGCAATTACTTCATCCCTTAACGATCCTCTTTCCTGCAGAGGTGCTTATTATAATCACAGAGTCACAGGCTGGTTTGGGTGGGGAGGGACCTTAAGGCTCATCTTGTTCCATCCCCTGCCATGGGCAGGAACACATTCCACTAGACCAGATTGCTCCAAGCACTGTCCAGCCTGGCCTTGGACAGTTCCAGGGTTGGAATATTTTTATATCCAGGCAATGTGGACAATCAACTCTCCAGTGGGGACATCACCATTGGAGCATCAAACCCCGTTATCAGCTCCTCCAGAGGATCCACAGGAGATGCTCCATGACCTGGTTCCTTGAAGGTCTCACAAGGTCTCCTCTCTGCCCTGGCGTTTGTTCTCCATTCCTCTTAGCCCTTCAACCAGGAGACCACCCCCCACCACATGGACAGCCCTTGAGAGCTGGCAGACACCATGGAATCATTACAATGGGGATGGGAAGAAAACTAATATAATTTGCACGAGATGAAGACAAAGCTCATCAAAGTAAAAATAGGTGGTAAGGAGATCTGGCCTCGTCTCCTGGCATAGGGGAGTTTCTGGACCAGCTGGAACTCTGAATCCCAGCTTGGAGTTGCATTCTGGATGTACATCCTGTATTTTTATTAAGGGAAGTATCAGCAAATAGTCCTGATCCCTGCGATTTCTGCACCAGCATCTTTTAAGGTTTCTCTCCAAGCTTTGCCTTGGGAATGGGTCTTGTCAGGGAGGGAGAGAATTCCTGATCTTTCAAGCAAAGTTCCAGATAAAGGAATTAATTATATGGCCTCAAGCACACACTGGTGGTGGTGACCGTGTCGTGGCCAGTACCCCACACCCTGCAGAGGGATGGGGCTGTCTCGAGGAGCACTTGGGACTCGTCACGTAAATCCCTAAGGGAGTGTTTCATGCAATTAAGATTTAATTCTGCCATTTAGACTTTGGGTAGGCAGATTACACCGGGTGCAGCGGGTTGCAGTGAGCGGAGGGGCACTCTTGTCACGCTGCTAAATCACAAGCCCTGCAATGATGAGGTATTTGGGGCAGGAATTTCCATGATTCTGGCCAAGGCTTCGCTGGTCCCCGCACGGCGCTCGCTGAAGGTGACGGTAAAACGGAGTTCACGACCCGGGGAGCGATTGCCGGCTGTAATAGTGTGTCACGTATTAAGGGAGCATGTTTGAAACCACGTTGTATTATTAAAATTCATGGGAGTGATTTATAGGGGTTTTTAAAAACAGCAGCTTGCCAATATAAATTGGCTTAGGAAAGTCAACTGTAATCCACCCAGGTCCAAATAATGACATTTCCTCCAATACATCCAAAAAGCTGAAAAGCAGAAAATAATATCCAGGCTCCAGAGATAAGGCGAGCACCCAAGGGAAAGAGGACTCTGAAATATTCATGCAGCCGTAGATTGGATGGTGGAAATGGCCATTCCCAATGGCTGCGTTTAGGGACTGATGAATTTAGTTACTGTACCTTTATATTTATCGCTCAATAAACAAGACAAGCTCCTTTACGATGCTGAGCAAGACTAATTTAGCTATTTTAGCGCTAAGGAAATGGCTTTCTGGGCAAGGCGAGGAGTTGATAATTTTGTATGAAATTAGGAGACTTTTAATTTAGTGCTGGTGGGCTCTGAGGGTGCTAGGAATAACAGGGCTGGAGACCAGATTTGAGGATTAAATCCTCCCCTGGAGCAGTGGGTTGGGGTGCTCACCCTGGGTTTTGGAGACCCCACACCAAGAGCAAGCAGAGCCTTTCGGGGCCACCTGCACCTGCTGATGGAGATGCTCCAGCTCTTGATTTTTAAGCTGATTTTTGGAGGCTGGGGATGTCGCTATAAAGGTTTTACAGCAGCTGTGCTGGAATCAAGCGTGGCTCTGTAAAAGTGTCAGCAAATGAAGCGGTGGTGCCTGAGTGGTATTAACGCCAAAATGACCTTTCCGATAGTTAGGGCTTTATGGGGTATTATAAATTCTCCCTGTGCTGGCAGGGTTATAACTAGGACATTAGCAGTAACATCTTCTCCAGTGATATCCAAGGCAGGAATGCAGTGTTTGGAGCTGAAAACGCCCAACTTAATTTTTCTTTGGTATTTCTGTAGCTGAAGAGTTGATTTGTTTCCATCAGAAATTTGAATGCACATGGTCAAAAGGAGATTTATTCTTGTAAAGATGAGTTTTGAGCACTCAGGTGGGGTTTTTTGAGGCTCTTAATATTTCCAACAGCCAAAAGTCAAAGCAATTTAAACCTATTGCTTGGGGGTTTTTTATTTCCTTCGTTTCTAAGACTTTAGATTAATATTGTCAAACCTTTTTTTTATTGCCATGAAGGCAAGGAAAGTCCTTTTTAATGAAAGCCACAAGCTCTATGCAATACCTTGACTCTGCAGTGCTATGTGAAGCACCAGATTCCACTGAACTTAGATGGAAATCCCCAAAGTGAGCCCACTCTGATCTTTTTTTCACCTCTTGCATTGCCACTGGGAAATAAAATCAGTTTTTATGCTGGTATTTATTATGAAGTATGTATTTGGACAATCTGTGCTGCAATTTTAGCAGTTCTGAGAGCTTCAGGCAGTTGTTTGAAGCTACTTTCCTCTCACCTGCTTATTGAAACCCTCTTTACAACGTGCTGCTGGGCTCGGTCTCACTCATTTATTCCCCATGGCCTTCACTTTGTCCTTTGGCATCGAGGGCAGCAGAGGAGGAGGGGACAGGGCTGTTCCTCCGTGCAGTGCTGCAGCACATGGGACAGTTGCAGGAGGGTGGCCCATGGTTCACAGCCCCTCTTCTGGGGCAAGGATACACCCTAGAATCCTAGAATTGTTTGGATTGGAAGGGACCTTAACGATCATCCAGTTCCATCCACCCTGCCATGGGCAGGGACACCTTCCCCCAGCCCAGGTTGCTCCAAGCCCCATCCAACCTGGCCTGGGACACTCCCAGGGATGGGGCAGCCACAGCTTCTCTGGCCACCCTGTGCCAGGGCCTGCCCACCCTCACAGATGCTGCCCCATTAGCACCTGAGGCAGGGGGAAAAGCAGAAGGCAGCAGTAACTGAGCAGGACCCACAATTAACTGGAAACTGATATGCACTTCCACGATGGGTGTCATACTGTGACCCCGGAGGCTTCATCTCACCCACCTCCCAGCTCTCTCCAGCAGGCTTCTGCTGATGGCTTCGCTGGAGTTTCATGACCAAAATAACAAAATAAAAACCCCTCAGCCATTAAATGCTGCATTTTGGAAGCTGCTCTTTGAGAGGAGCTAAAGTCACCAGGCGTCCACATGAAGAGGTGATGCCTGGAGCTGCCCCACACAATCCCCACACCACAGCCCTGCACATGGAAAGAAAAGCCCCACTCAGGCTCATTTACTCTAGCTTTATTTTTCTTGTACAAGTAGCCACAGGCTAAAATCTAAACAGAGCAAACTACAAAAAACCTGGGTTTTATTTATTTTTTTTTTAATACAGAGCTAACAATCATGGGATCAGTGGGATTTCAATATCAAGACAGTTCAAAGTAAGAAAGGTAGAAAATAAACAGCAGAAAAGTGCTTTGCAATTTGGGTTTTTAGTATTACTCCTAACAGGTGATTCCCAAAAAGGACCGGGACAAAGGCTGAGCATCCGTTTTATTACGACTTTCTTAAAAATGTAAAGATATTGCAAGTTTAAATGATGGAAATGTGATCAAAGTACAAATCCCTCTTTGCTTTTTAAGTCAGACCCTGATCCAAAGTCCTGTGAAATCAGGCTTGTCCCTGACTCACTGGGTTTCACACAGGCCCTGTCCCTTCTTCTCACAAGACGCCAGAGCCCAGGCTCTGCCCGTGGAGTAAACCTGGAGCTGTCTCCCTGATTCCCAGTGTTACAGTGGGTTTCAGTGCCATGGCACTGTGCCAGCAGCACTTCTGGCTGGAGCTGCTGGTGCTTCACTTGTCCCCATCTCCCTGCCCACAGCTCCAGCCCAGGCACCTTCCCTTTCACAGATCAACCAGGTTGGAAAAGACCTCTGAGATCATCGAGTCCAACCTATGACCCAACAGCACCTTGCCAACCAGACCATGGCACTGAGTGCCACATCCAGTCTTTTCTTAAACACCTCCAGGGACACTGACTCCACCACCTCCCTGGGCAGCCCATTCCAATGCCCAATCACCCTTCCTGTGAAGAACTTCTTCCTATGTCCAACCTAAACCTTCCCTGGGTGCCGCTCAGGACTGTGCCCTCTTGTCCTGTTGCTGGTTGCCTGGAAGCAGAGCCTGACCCCCACCTGGCTACAGCCTCCTGTAAGGGAGTTGTAGAGAGTGAGGTCTCCCCTGAGCCTCCTCCTCTCCAGGCTCAACAACCTCAGCTGCTCCTCACAGGACTTGTGCTCCAGTCTCTTCACCAGCCTTGTTGCCCTTCTCTGGACACGCTCCAGCCCCTCCATGTCCTTCCCAAACTGAGGGGCCAGAACTGGACTCAGCACTTGAGGTGCAGCCTCACCAGTGCTGAGTACAGGGGCACTCCCCTGGTCCTGCTGGCCACACTATTCCTGATCCAGGCCAGGATGCCATTGGCCTTCTCGGTCCCCTGGGGACATGCTGCTCATGTCCAGCTGCTGTCCATCAGCACCCCCAGGTCCCTTTCTGCCTGGCCCCTCTCCAGCCACTCTGTCCCCAGCCTGTGCTGCTGCAGGGGCTTGTTGTGGCCAAAGGGCAGGACCTGGCACTTGGCCTCCTTGGACTCCGTCCTGTTGGACTCGGCCTATCCATCCAGGACAGGTCCCTCTGCAGAGCCCTCCTACCCTCCAGCAGATTGACACTCCCCCTCAGCTTGGTGTCATCTGCAAATCTGCTATGGGTAGACTCAATCCCCCCATCCAAATCATCAGTAAAGACAATACACAGGACTGGGCCCAACACTGATCCGTGGGAGACACCACCAGTGACTGGCTGCCACTGGGAACTGGCCTCCAACTTTCCTTTCCCTTTTTTAATTTGGTGGGCAAGGGAAATAAATGAGCCCAAGGCATTAAGTTGCTGGATGGGGTCTGTAACCTGCCTGCTCTGGCACGCACAGGGAGGGATAGATTTCCACAGACTGTTTGCACAGATGAAGTGAATAAGTAGCTCCCCCCATTTGTTTTCATAAGCTTTTAATTTCCTTTTTTTTGAACTGATCTCCCCAGATTTAAGTGCTGTCACTCAGCTCGGACACTGCACTGATCTGCCCTGAAATGCCATGGGATGGTTATCCCAGAGGATATCCCCACAGGCAGCAAAACCTTTCCCTTCACCATCCAGAAGCAACAATGCTTTGTAGCTTCTCTCATCTTTTATTGCCAACATAAAAGCCACAGTCCCTTGTTATAATTTGAGGTGGATTGGGGTGGATGCTTTAAAATTCCCAAACTGGACCAGCACTTAAATGTATCAGCACCTTTACAAAACAGAAAGAGGCAAGATAACGGTAGACAAATAAATACCTGAATCCAACAGCGTGAAAATACCCTGTCACAGCATAAAACTATTCCCTGTTCAACTAAAGACAACGTGGATACTATCCCTGAGGTAGCAGCCATCTCTGGTCAACTTGAGAGCTCCAAGAATAGGTTGTGCCCATTATGGGTTATTGAAAATAAAAAAAAGTATCAGCTTTTGGATGTTTATTTCTTCCTGTAATTTCATCTCACCACAGCCAGAAAATAAGAGGGTTTTTGGGATCGGCTGAGAACAGGCAGAGGGTTGAATCAGTGAACTATTTGCTTGGAAAAATACTAGAGGATGAGATTCCTACCCCAAACATGGGTGGTTGCCAGCGGTTTGTACTGGATCCAAGACCTGCCCATTATCCAGGGGTTTTATCTCTCTGGGCAGCAGTTTGGATGAACCAAGGACAGAGTGTCCCTCACGATGAAACCAAACACAAGCTCTTTTTTGTTCTTTTTCCCTTCTCATTTCAGAAATCCAAGGCCAGACATAGTCTTGGTGATGTTTTCCCAAGTTTCTGGTTGGCACCACTTTGTCTCCAGCCTGGCTCAGGCACTGATGGCAAGAGGGGCTGTTACATGTCACTTCCCCAGATAAGAGGCACAAAGCCAGATCGTGCCATTCTGAGCAGATTTTTTGCCCAGTTTTGTGCAGCTGGATAATTCAGGGAAGACCATGTTCTCCTGATGGATCACCAGACTTCAGCCTGATCCCTGTGTGGGCTGAGTTGCTGCAACCATCTACATTACGTCCCAATGGTACGAATTGAAAAGAGTGGAAAAGAAACCCCAAAAAAAGAGGAAAACCTAAACTTCTAAAAAATACTCTTTAAAGATTTACATCCATCTTCAACCATCTCAAACCAACACAGAATGTGCATTGGTTTAAGCCACATTTCTGCATAATTAAAAAAAAAAATTCCAAAAGAAAAGGCTCTACTCTTGACATACTATCGTATTCCAACTAGTCAAATGGCACAGCATTTCCCTTTAATAAAAGGAAGTAGTGACAAATACTTGTTACTATTACAATATCACAATAATATGATATTAAATTAATAGCATGTTCACAGCTTCAGGAAGTCTGAGCTGAACGCTACTCTAGGTTTTGTGTTCACTTTGGCAACGGTACTTATTCAATGTGAACGGTGACGTTACACACACCAAAAAAAACAAAAAAAAAAAGCTGGGCTGGAGCAGGAGTGGGATGGGCAGGAGAGATCGGGTTGTCTTTGATATGAGGTTATAACTTGAGCTGTTTGGTGTCTCCTCCTCCCTCCTGCCCTTTCCATCCTCCAGCTCCCATGATGGGGTGGGCTGGGCTATCAGTCTCANCTCCCCTGGTCCTGCTGGCCACACTATTCCTGATCCAGGCCAGGATGCCATTGGCCTTCTCGGTCCCCTGGGGACATGCTGCTCATGTCCAGCTGCTGTCCATCAGCACCCCCAGGTCCCTTTCTGCCTGGCCCCTCTCCAGCCACTCTGTCCCCAGCCTGTGCTGCTGCAGGGGCTTGTTGTGGCCAAAGGGCAGGACCTGGCACTTGGCCTCCTTGGACTCCGTCCTGTTGGACTCGGCCTATCCATCCAGGACAGGTCCCTCTGCAGAGCCCTCCTACCCTCCAGCAGATTGACACTCCCCCTCAGCTTGGTGTCATCTGCAAATCTGCTATGGGTAGACTCAATCCCCCCATCCAAATCATCAGTAAAGACAATACACAGGACTGGGCCCAACACTGATCCGTGGGAGACACCACCAGTGACTGGCTGCCACTGGGAACTGGCCTCCAACTTTCCTTTCCCTTTTTTAATTTGGTGGGCAAGGGAAATAAATGAGCCCAAGGCATTAAGTTGCTGGATGGGGTCTGTAACCTGCCTGCTCTGGCACGCACAGGGAGGGATAGATTTCCACAGACTGTTTGCACAGATGAAGTGAATAAGTAGCTCCCCCCATTTGTTTTCATAAGCTTTTAATTTCCTTTTTTTTGAACTGATCTCCCCAGATTTAAGTGCTGTCACTCAGCTCGGACACTGCACTGATCTGCCCTGAAATGCCATGGGATGGTTATCCCAGAGGATATCCCCACAGGCAGCAAAACCTTTCCCTTCACCATCCAGAAGCAACAATGCTTTGTAGCTTCTCTCATCTTTTATTGCCAACATAAAAGCCACAGTCCCTTGTTATAATTTGAGGTGGATTGGGGTGGATGCTTTAAAATTCCCAAACTGGACCAGCACTTAAATGTATCAGCACCTTTACAAAACAGAAAGAGGCAAGATAACGGTAGACAAATAAATACCTGAATCCAACAGCGTGAAAATACCCTGTCACAGCATAAAACTATTCCCTGTTCAACTAAAGACAACGTGGATACTATCCCTGAGGTAGCAGCCATCTCTGGTCAACTTGAGAGCTCCAAGAATAGGTTGTGCCCATTATGGGTTATTGAAAATAAAAAAAAGTATCAGCTTTTGGATGTTTATTTCTTCCTGTAATTTCATCTCACCACAGCCAGAAAATAAGAGGGTTTTTGGGATCGGCTGAGAACAGGCAGAGGGTTGAATCAGTGAACTATTTGCTTGGAAAAATACTAGAGGATGAGATTCCTACCCCAAACATGGGTGGTTGCCAGCGGTTTGTACTGGATCCAAGACCTGCCCATTATCCAGGGGTTTTATCTCTCTGGGCAGCAGTTTGGATGAACCAAGGACAGAGTGTCCCTCACGATGAAACCAAACACAAGCTCTTTTTTGTTCTTTTTCCCTTCTCATTTCAGAAATCCAAGGCCAGACATAGTCTTGGTGATGTTTTCCCAAGTTTCTGGTTGGCACCACTTTGTCTCCAGCCTGGCTCAGGCACTGATGGCAAGAGGGGCTGTTACATGTCACTTCCCCAGATAAGAGGCACAAAGCCAGATCGTGCCATTCTGAGCAGATTTTTTGCCCAGTTTTGTGCAGCTGGATAATTCAGGGAAGACCATGTTCTCCTGATGGATCACCAGACTTCAGCCTGATCCCTGTGTGGGCTGAGTTGCTGCAACCATCTACATTACGTCCCAATGGTACGAATTGAAAAGAGTGGAAAAGAAACCCCAAAAAAAGAGGAAAACCTAAACTTCTAAAAAATACTCTTTAAAGATTTACATCCATCTTCAACCATCTCAAACCAACACAGAATGTGCATTGGTTTAAGCCACATTTCTGCATAATTAAAAAAAAAAATTCCAAAAGAAAAGGCTCTACTCTTGACATACTATCGTATTCCAACTAGTCAAATGGCACAGCATTTCCCTTTAATAAAAGGAAGTAGTGACAAATACTTGTTACTATTACAATATCACAATAATATGATATTAAATTAATAGCATGTTCACAGCTTCAGGAAGTCTGAGCTGAACGCTACTCTAGGTTTTGTGTTCACTTTGGCAACGGTACTTATTCAATGTGAACGGTGACGTTACACACACCAAAAAAAACAAAAAAAAAAAGCTGGGCTGGAGCAGGAGTGGGATGGGCAGGAGAGATCGGGTTGTCTTTGATATGAGGTTATAACTTGAGCTGTTTGGTGTCTCCTCCTCCCTCCTGCCCTTTCCATCCTCCAGCTCCCATGATGGGGTGGGCTGGGCTATCAGTCTCATGTGGTGCTGTCCCCCCACGGTCCCTTCCCAGGCTGTCTCCAGGTCCAGCATCACTGGACGGAGCATTCCCCCATGTAGTTGTGAGCAGGGATTGGTCTGATGGCCTATTTAGCCTCTTTGGTGTGGTGGGGAGAGGCTGTTTGGGGGGGTTAATGCCAAAGTTTAGCCCTTCACATCTTTTTTGTCCTGTGTTCCTCGACAAGAAGAGGAATTATAATGGGAGAGGGCTAGGAACGCTGAGCTTGAAGAGCTTCTTGCTCTCAAGGTTGGTGCCATTATATCTTCTTGAGCCAAGATGGATGATGTGATGTGGAAGGGCAGAGTCCTGCTCCCAAGTAACCTGGCCCAGCACCAGGACACAGCTCAGGGAAGAGGCGTTTGCTCATCCTCCTGTATGTTGTGTTATTTACACAGTCATTGGCAGCATCCCACTGCCAGCTGGGCAGGTGATGGGGTATGTTTCTCACACAAGGGACTCTGCCATTGGTACCATTTAAAAAAATACAATTAATACTTTTTTAAAACTTAAACTCATTTCCTTTCCTGATTCCTTTCAGTGTCCTTGCAAATACAGCAACATTTGATTTACCACCACCTACGCAAAGAGTTCAAACCTTCACATTCGCCCGGATTTAACCAACCCACGTGGCAGAGAAAGGGCACCATCCCTGCCCCACCTCACCCCACGGTTGATGCCGGTCACACACCGACTCACAAGGCTGCACCACACCAGGACAACCCAAACCCACAGCAGCAGGTTGGTGGTTCATCCCTGGAGGGGACAGACCCTCTCTTTGGTGTTGGGAGCTCCTCTGCCCACCCTGGGCATGGGGAAGGGGCGGCTGCCGGCAGCCCCCAGCATCCTCCTCGCCTTGTCCCTCCCAGGGAACTGAGCCCTTTTTGGCTCCACTCATCCTTTGGATGTTCTCCTGTGGCTGGAATTGCGCTGGAAGAGCTGGGAGCAGCTCAGTAGCATCTCAAGGGGTTCTGGAAGTGCTGTCTCAGGGTCTCCCCATGGGTGCTCCTAATGGTAGGGTGGGCTTTGGGACAAGATGCTGACATCCATGTTCCCACCCCTCGGGGGTGTGTTATGCTGCTCGTGCTGGCATATGCCATAAATCATCCTGCTGGCAATCAGCCTTGGGGAGCAGCACAGTGACGGGGCAGGAAGGTGCCCTGGCCCCCGTGCTGGCAACTGAGCACCCCATCCCCATATGCCCAGGATGGACTGAGACAGCCACCACCAAAGCCCAGAGCAGCCCTGGAAGGGCAGCGGTGCCGGGGCACCAGAGAACACCACACTGCTTGTCTGTGACAGCCCCAACCATCTTTAAAGTAAAAAACCACAACAGGAATCTCCAAAATCACACCGGAGCCCCGAAAAGTAAAGCTCATAACACTAGTGAAGCATCGTGCTTCGTGCGGGGCTGGGTGGGACAGGTAGGAATTGGGGGAGAGGAGAGGACACACACACACACACACACACACACACACACACGAGCTTCTCTCATGCTTGAGGTAGAACATTGCTTTCAAAGGTTTGGAAGTGCTTTACATGGGAACGACACCGCCGAAGCCGCCGAGGCGGCAGGTACAGAGCGTGACTGCTGAGGTAGGACCATGCTTGTACTGACCAAGTGCTATGCTACTTGTTTTTTGAACACGAAGGAAGACGCAGGTATTTCTGCTTCCCAGAAGACATTCATTCCGGTTGAGGTAGGTTCTGAGTTCACTCGGGTTGTCTGTCCAAGTCTTTCGGTAGCCCTCAGGCATCCTTTGACACACACACTCTTTTGTTTTTCTTTTTTTTTTTTTTTTTTTTTTTCATATTTTTTAGAGTCAATCAGCAAAAATGTATCCTGAGAAATAGCGAAAGTGTACAAAATCATCAAATCCATGGAGAGACAGCCTTCCTGGGCCTCGATTTTTGGAGTCAAGTTAGAAGGATTTCTCCAAATCCAGTATTCTGGAAATAAAAAATAGATCCAAAAAGTAGTCCTAAAGCTGCTGATCATGAAAAAGTCTGGGATGCCAAGAGATGGAGGCTCCACCATACTCCCAGTCTGTCAGAGTCAGGAGAGTTTGCCAGACTCTGCCAAGGAGTCTGTTACTTAGCAGCTGTGGGAAAAGTCATTGTGACCAGTCTCTGTAAANATATATATATAAAAATAAAGCAAAACAAAAAAATAACAATCAGACCGTAGAAATCTTCAATTGACCTGAGATTGACAACTCGTAAAGACATCACCAGCCGCGGGTTTGGTTTCTGGTAACTCCTACAAGAGGCTTCGAGTCTTGGCAGTTTTATCCTTCATTGGCAGGACTGTAGTCGGGAGCCAGAGCAGGGGGGCTGCCACCACGGCGGGGGTTTGGGAGGGGGTCTGGCTGCTCCTCGATGATGCTGAACTCATCCAGAGGGAGTGTGGAGATCTGGGTGTCGTCATGGCGCACAGGCGGGCTGTGAGCCGACTGGGGAGAGAGAAGGGGACAACACAGTGACAGTGGCAGCTCACCAGTGTGCTTGGACATAAGAGCCCGGCGTGCTCCCGTCTAACTGGACTTACCGTCATTCCCTTATCCTGCTGCTCCTGGGATGGGGATGCTGGGAATAACCTCTCCAGCTCGTTCATATCCAGCTGCTTTCCGTTCAAGTCCCGGTCGTCCCTGTCCCTGCGAGCGGCCCCGTTCAGGACAGCGCTCCGCTGGCTCCTGGGGATCTGCGGGGTTGACAGCTGCTCCTGCACGTTCTTGCACATCAGCAGCCTGAAACATAAAGAGACGGAGCCCGAGGGTGAGAAAGATGGTTCCTCTGCCATTCCTTCCCCCAAGCCTGAGTCTGCCTTATCCCTGTGCTATGTTCCTTCATCCTTCAACCCATCCTACAGAGTCCAGCATCACACTGGGGGTGTGAGACTCAGGCGGGGACACCCACACAGCATTAGGGACCATCACCCCTTGTGAGCAGTGACATGAGCCTCCCTACCTTCCTCGGTACCCAAACATGAGGAAGAGGATGCAGAAGATGATGCACGTGACACCGATGTGGATCCCGATGATGATGCCAGTCGTGGAGGTTTTATTGTTCTGCTCGTCCTTCATGCAGTCACAAGGGGGATTCAGCACTGCCAGAAAAAAGGGGATTGGGGAGTCAGCAGTGTTTCTCTCCTATTCCTCCAGCTTTTGGGGAGCCCAGAGCCAAAGCTGGAGCCTGGGCTGTGTATGGGAAGAGGAGATAAAAATACGGAGCTGGAGGCAGGGGTCACTGCCTGACAAAGCAGCTCCTGGCACTCCAAGAAGGCACTCAGAGCAAGCATAGGACTGGAATGTCCATAGAGAGCCAGCCCCATTACCTGGCTGCTGTCATTAGACACAATTAATGAACAGAAAAGCCTCTGATGTTAATTTTTGCAATCCCCTGTGCCTGAGGTGGGAAGTGGCCACTATGCCAGAGCAGGCTGAAACCTCATGGAAAGCACTGAGTAGGCAGATGCCAGTGAGATCAGTATTTACTCCAACACAGACAGAGCAGTAATAACTATCTCTTGAAGATATTCCCACTGGAAGGCTTAAAAGGCTTCCAAGAGCAGCAGGATGTTTTTTACACATAGATGAATATGAAAGGTGTGATCAGTTATGAGATTCTCTCTAGAGGTTTCCCCTCTGCTGCCACATGATGCAGGACTTGTGCTCTCCAGCCGTTCCCCATTCCAAAGCCACGTGTCCTCCCTTTTGATTAGTGAAGGTCAAAATATCCAGCAGAGCTCCAGGACAGTGGAGATGCTCAGTGCATGACATCTCACCTGAGGATGGCAGCTCTTAACTTAAGCATTGGAGTTTGTTCATGCTCATGGCCTCACCTCTGGCTCGAGTTTAGGGGACAAAACTGGCAATTACAGGAACACTGGGTTAGCTTTAGCCCCAGGAGTCATCAGGTTGGACTGGCCAACGGGGATGGCACAAGCCATGTGGCCAGGAGGCCACCCCTCCCAGCATCAGCTGGTCCCAGCCCTGCAGAGTTTTGCTTCAGCACTGTGATGCTGAAAATAAATGAGTGGCTGAAGGTGAGATGGGGTAGAGCCACAGAGGCCTCACCACCTTCCTGCAGAGCAGTTCCCAGACCACCACCGAGACCCACGCCCTGTCTCACCTGTCCTCTCCACAGTTTCCCTCAAGGACACGAAGCGGACAGTCGAGTCTCCATCCCCGTGCTGGTTGTAGGCGAGGAGCTTGACTTCATACACCACTGATGCATCTGTTGGGGGGACACAAGGACCACAGTTCAGGTGTAACCACCAGTGAGGCTTATTGTGGAAATGAACACCTTACCAAATACACACAAGATGCTGCAAAGAAGTACCTGTTCCTGGGAAAGCACTCCAAAAACCTGGTGGAGAGCTGCAGCAGCTCTCATTTAGTGGCTGGGCTCGGAGCTCTCTCCTGCTACTCACAACACCCTCCCAGGGCAGAGAGGGAACATGGATCAAGGTGTCACCATACTCACCCAGGTGGGTAATGTTGTAGGCTGTGACGTTGCTGGCCAGTAGCACTGGACCTGTGTACTGGGAAAGGTGGACCTTGCGGTAATACAGCTTGAAGCCTTCGTGCTGGCCCAGTTTGATGGAGGGCTCCCACGTTGCCTGCACAGCGGTGCTGTTAATGACTTTAATAAAGAGGGATGGCATGGCTGGGACTGAAACAGAGAAGAGAAAGACAGTGGGTTGCATGTGCTTTTTAGTCTGCATAATGAGAAATTCCCCAGCAGCCTTTCCCTGCGGTCACTGCACCAAAGAATGTGCCAGCTGAGACAGAAAAATCAGAGCACACCAGAATCTGGTTTAACAGCTTTGAACTTCTTCAGGGAGCTGAAGGAGTTTTCAAGGGTTTCCTCTGCTCAGATCAGCAAGCAGAGGCTACTTTTACACTTCAGTTGCAATTTGATGCTCAGCCCAGTCGGGTCAGGGCAGGAATGCAGCAACTTTGGCAATGCATTCTCAAATTCCACTTTTTTGCCCTCACCCTGAGGCAAAGACCTTTCAGAGTGATTAATCCCCCAGGGAGGAAGGAACTAGAAGGGATGGAGCTGGAGACATCCGTCTTATAAGCGTGCTAGGTACCTGCACTGGCTTGCAGAGTGCAGGGGGCTTGCTCTCCCGCATCAGCTTTAGGAAGGTTTGTGATTCTGTGCTGAGGACTCAAGAGAGAACTGGGGCATCTTCATCAACAGCCCTAAACACCTGAGCAGCCTGAGATCCCTGCACAGCTGGGGATGACTTGTTTTGGGAGTCAGGCACTTACCTGGCCTTAGAGGTGCACAGGGGGTTAGCTGGGAATATGTCCCTGCTGCTGCACCTGATTCAAAGTCCACCTTTTGCTCCAGTCAATACCCCAAACCCCTGCCCTTGTTTTCAGGGTGTGCTGCAGAGAGGGACAGGCCATTCCCTCCCCAGGTCCCCAAAAAATTGCCCAGCCCATCCCAATCCATCAGCCTGGGCCGAGAGGCAAAGATTTGCAAACTAAAGCCAATTTTCTTGTGATGCAGATATGTGGGTTTTCCAAAGCTGGTTCTGCACCAAGCCCTGCCCCGAGCCCTCTGCAACACTGGGGCACAGACCCACATTTCCCCTCCCTTTCTCCTGCACTGAGCACATCAACACCAGGACGTGTCTCAGCAGGACATTTTTGACATTTCACTGATGATTTTTTTTACCCTCATTTCCACAAAACACCCTCAGGCCAAATGCTCCCATCAGCTCCCCAGCCTTTGGCACCATCCAGAATGTGCAAAGCACCAGGTGCTGCAGGCTCTGCCCTGCCCAGGGCTCTGCTCCAGCACCACGAGGGAAAAGGGTTCTCAGGCACCAGGCACTGAGCCTGCTTACACCCCACAGCAAAACTATCCAGCAGAACAAGAGCCCTGCTTCCCCAGCAGCCTCCAGGCTTTGAGGCAGAGCTGTTTTCCCAATCCCACATGATTACAAGCTCAGCAGTTCCAAACTATAAGGATTGCTGGGCTTGCAGTGGACCGAAGCTGCTTTCTGGCTTGTTTTTCCCCAGAGGGTCTCTAAGGACGAGCAAACCCAGCCTTTGGCAGAGGGTTCAGCACAAGCATTAGTGAGCAATGGTGAAAAGCAGATGAAACGTGGCTGTGTCAGTCTAAGACTGATGAGAGCTAAAAAGGGCATTTCCTTAATTTACCAGTAAAAGTAAAACTGCACAGCACAACCGTTTGCCTCTTCCCAGGCACTGAGAGTTCAAGCCTTTCCAGGAGGAGATTGAGAGGAAGGAAAGACATCTCTCCAGGTAAACGTGAGGATCTGGGCAACTCTCTCTCCTCCCAAAGTGATGCCCCCCTGCACGCTGCAGGGGCTCTGCCTCATGCTCTCTGACTAAGCACACACACATGAACAAGTCCCTACTGACTGCTGAGCATCTCCATGTGGATTCAGGAGGAAAGACCCAGTGTCCTGGATCAGGTTAATGAGATCCCAGACTGCCTGAGTGCTGCCAATGGGAAAAAAATGGGCTGAAGTACTTCTTCTTGGTAGGATTTATTCTGATATGCATTCCATTGCTGCAAAGGCTGGACTGAGCAATTTCTGGGTGCAAAACACAGAGTAAATTCTATTTATACCAAAATGTACCATTCCTCCCAAGGCTGTGTATTTTTGCAATCCAATTAAATGCTCCTTTTTTCGCATTCTCCCAGTTCCCTCTAGGGCAAAATCCCCACTCTGAGAAGTTGGACCCTTGCTTAAATCATCATTTCCAAACCACAGGTGAAAACACCACAGAAAGGGAAATTATCACATTATCCCACAGACAAAGAAACACTGATGTGGGCCATCCTGATTTGCGAAGAGTTGGTTTTATTTTATGGTTGCAGAGCCTTACATTTAATAAAAACCACAAGAATATCTCTCCTTCAAAGTATGAAATATATTGTATTTATTCAAACTTTGAGTATATATATATATATATGTATATGTATAATACTGATTAGGTAGATGCACTCGCAGAATGCACGTGCTGTTTATAATGTGATTACACAAATAAGTGTATACAATGGAGTATATCTGTGTGTGTGTAAATATATGTATACACACCAGCAGATAGGTGCTTCACAGAAGTATATATAAGACATAATATGGAGCTACTATAAGTGAGGCATCTCCCTCATGCTAAGGGCTGGGATACTTGTTTTCCTCTTCCGTGCTGTTTGGAATTTTCCCCAGGTCATTTCAACTTTCTTCTTGAAGGCGTCTTTAGCCGAAGATGACTAAAGGAACAGTCTTCATCCTAGAGAAATGTCAAAAAGTCCTGGAGAAAACCCTAAAAAGCATTAAAAGACAAGAAAAAGGAGTGTGTGCTGCTTAATGAAGTGAAGAGCTTTTGAGATTTAAAATACCATGGCATTTGTGAGACGGTGTAAAGGAGAATGACAGGGAGGAGGCGGGAGGACCTTCCTGGTGAGTGAGGTTTATGGAGGACAAGCTTCACTTGGGTTTTCTCTACAGCGTCTTCCCTTCTGCTTTCTATCCAGAATAAGCACTGGCACACAGGAAGGAGCGTCTAGAAAGCATTGGAGGCTTCAGCCAAGCGTGCTATGTGTATTGAAAAGCTGAAAAGCTGATGGCCCCGAGCCAAAAGCAGCCCTGCTCTGCAGTACTTGTGAGGAATATTTCATATTCCTACTCCAGACAATACCAGTGTAACACAGGCACTCAAACCACTCTCCAGCTGGCAGCATCTCTGCTGGCCACTCTGACAACCCTGGCTCTGTGGAGCCGTCCTTGGCTGCCAGATACAGTGTGTCTTGGAAAACCCATTCCTTTCTGAGGCTGTTAGCACAGATCCAGGGGCTCCCTGAGCTCAGGGGGCTCACAGCTCTCCCGTGTGCCTCGGGAAGCCACAGAGTGAAATGGCTTGGCTGTGGGAAGATGCAAATCCACAGTGAGACCTTAACTTAGTGACAAAAGCCACCACATTCTGGCTTTCTGACCTGCTCGCTCCTCTGTGAGCAGAAGGCAACAGGCACCCGAGTAAAGCAAAGTGAACAAATGAAGCCTTAACTGGGGCTTCTGAAACTCTTTTTACCTTCCTACAAGGCAAATGCAGGCTGGGGTTGAGTGATCTGAACCAAGACAGCTTGTCCATCCTGAACAGGAAGCTCATTGCTAAAACTTTGTTACACAGGACATGCCTTTTTTAAAGGATAGCAGAGCAGGACAGTCATGCCTTGAAACTTCAAACAGCCGGGAAATTTATGATCCCATTACCAGATCCCTAACTATTCCTGTCATGACTGAAGGTAATAATGACAGAAAGTCTTCTCTCCCTTGACCCAGACTTCTGCAGAGCCACCAAGTTCTATGGAGCATGGCTGGCTTGTAGCTCCTGTGGCTGAACTCAGAGCATCGGGTCAAGGAGTTTCAAGCTTTGCCTTAGTCCATCCTTCTGCCTCTAAATTGGAAGGAAAAACAAACTCCAGGGGTGACCTATTCCCTGCAGAGTACCAAGGAAAATAAACGTGCAGGGCAACAAGACAGCAGGGCGAGGATTTATTGGTGTTGCTGCTTAAATTCGGTAATAAATATCTGCAAGGGCTGAGAGTGGAATGAGAACTGGATCCCCCAGCTGGAAGTCACCACGCTCTTCCATTTGATCCTAAATAACATCCTCACACCCAAGGCCCTCTCCACTGCAAATTCATAATTACTCAGTGTTCATGAGAATCATGTTCCTAAGAAATTAGTCTCTGTATGTGAGACAAGCCAGGATGCAGAGGGGCTGGAGAGGTAGATGAGTCTCTAGGAACATGTTCCTAAAATGCCACAGCTGACAGATCACAGTGGGGCTGTGGTTTCTGTCAGGTGTCTGTGTGCAAGGGTCCTGCTGAGAGCACCCACTTTCTTACTGGGGAAGTTAACTAGTGGCTAAGTCAGGAAAAAAGCCTTGGAGGTCACCCTAATGTCCCAGTGAAACAAAATGCTGTTCCAAGGCAGGTATTTGTAGGTGAGGACAGCTCAGCTGTAGTGTGAATCGCTCAGGGTAGAGCAGAAAATAATCAAACCTTAAAAAGTGTGGCACCTATCAAGTAAGATCTGTGAGTACCAGAACTGCTGAAGATGCTGAGGTGCTGCTTGAGCAGGAAATCTGCATTTAGCAAGGCGTTTAGGAACAGCCCAGAGCAGCTGCAACACAGAGACCAGGCAGGTTTGCACTCACCCCCTTGCTACAACATCAGCTGCGAGAGGCGATGCTGCGTTTAATCAGCCAACCCCCCTGTAACGATACAAGTGAGTTCTACACAATATCCCAGAGTATGAGGAGGAGTGGAAACAAGGAGCTTCAAGGCCACAGGCTGCGTGCCAAGCGCTCCGGGGTGGTATGGGGGTGACCAGCGCTGCTGTTACGCACAGCGGGGGTCAGCACCTGACGGTCCGAGCGCAAAGCGTTCCTTACCTTCCCCCAGCGTGCTCACCACCGTGACTTCTGAGGCTTTGCTGGCACCCCGGGAGGTGTAAGCCTTTATATAAAAGCTGTAGCTGGTCGAGGGCTCCAAATCAGTCACCAGCTGCTGGAAGGTGCTCTTGCTAACAGCCTCCTGGTACTCCATCTCAACGGGATCTGAAAAGCAAAGGAAGAGACAACAAAGCTGTGTTAGCCTTTGCAAGAGGTAAAGAGACTAAACCGATGTTGCAAGCAGTAATTTTGGTCCCCCTGGGGTCGATGTGTACCTGCCCAAACACTTTTCTGCTTACATTCCAAGGCCAGGTTGGAGGGGGCTTGGATCAATCTGGTCTAGTGGAATGTGTCCCCGCCCACGGCAGGGGGTTGGAACTGCATGATTTTTAAGGTCCCTTCCAACCCAAACCATTCTGTGATTCTCTGATTTCTGTGTGATTTGCCAGAGACCTACATGAGCAGCAGGATTTGACTACACAGCTTCACCCTCCCCACTGGTATTAGAGAGTGGGAGGTGATGGGTGGCAGTGCAGTTCACCGGAGTGCAGACCGGGTCTAACCCAGCAGGCCGTGCTGCTGAGAGACGGGAATGCTGGGGGTGCTCTGGGCAGAGGGGGTACCTGCAGCTTTCCGGATGTGCAGCACGTAGCCAATGATCTCCTTGGTGTTCTGCAGGGGCTTCTCCCAGGACACCTGGATGGTGGTTGCGGAGACAGTCTCGGCCCTCACGGCCTGGGGGGGGCTGGGCAGCCCGTCAGCCCACAGGACGGTGAGGCGGGCGCTGGCCTGCGTGGAGCCCGCGCTGTTCTCCGCCAGGCACTGGTAGATGGCCTCATCTGTCTGGTTGATCCCGTAGATGGAGAGAGTGCTGTGTGGGGACACGAGAGGGACAGGTATCTCACTGAGTGCTCTGCAGCGGGTATCCCTCCAGCCATGCCATGGCCACCATGCTGGCTCCAATGGCAGGGCATCCCCCAGCCACTATTTCCACTGAAAGCTTCCAGGAAGCTGTGGGCTGGTGCTTCTGGGCAAGGAAATGCCCAGGAGGTGGATGTGTCACTCTCTGGAACTCATGACAGGGCAGATTATCTCAGTCTCAACCTGCAGATACTGTGGTTCAAGTACAGCCAGACATGGACACAGAGTGGGATGGAGAACAGCAGGCCCTGAAGCCCTGGATTCAGAAAGATCCCAGCCACACTACAGAGAGAGCTCTCTGGCAAGTGACCCTGAGATGAGCTCAGCTGGTTACAGCCTGGTGCTAACAACACCAAGGTTGTGGGTTCAATCCCTGTATTGGGCCATTCACTTCAGAGTTGGGACTTGAAGATCCTTGGGGGTCCCTTCCAACTCAGAATATTCTGGATTCTATGAAGTGCATCCACACACCCGAATCAGCTTTAACTGGCTTAGCTCCAGTACACACCAGTGAGACCCATCCAGGCACAGCACATGGTTCCTAAAGCCAAGTCTAATCAAATGCAGCCAGAAAGCCCTCTGGTGATGCTCTAATTGCATTATAGAACATTAGAGCTGTCTTAGGGTAACACTGGGATTAGCTGACTTATCCAGCAGGGTTACAGCCTCAGCTCCAGCTTCAGCCCTTCCAGAAACACCATCACCATGAGCCAAAAAACAAAGCTTACCAGCAAGCCACAGGTTTTGTCTGCTAAACCTCTGAGAGTGTTTTTGATGCTGGTGCATCAAAGCTTGCTCCCTCCCAGGGAAACAACCAGAACAGTTCTTCAGCCTGCTCTTGGGGGCCTCCACATCAGGCTTAGATGCTGCTTTCACCATCCAAGATACAGACAGGCACTGGCTATGCTGGCGAAATCTCCCAAAAGGAGTGGGGAAAACCAGGCGTGTACCAGCTCCCAGAGGAGTGTGTTCCTGAGCACAGTGCCCATCTCTGCACCACCTCCAGGAGAGGTGTTTAGTGGCTATTTGTGCATCTGTATTTCCAGCCCTGTCCAATTCCTTTGCATTGTGGCTTGCTTCTGGCTCCACATGAACGTTTGGGAGACCAATATGCCACGATGCCAGCACCACCTTGTTGGCTTAGGCTAAAGCTCACATGAGCTTTTTGCTATTTTTCTGTAAGAAATGACCCAAACCTAACCAAATCCACACCCACTGCTTGCTTCTAGGGAGAAATAAATTACTTTCTTCTCCTGCAGCGAATCCCAGGTGGACCTGGGACTTGACTGCACAGAAGTAAATCCCAAGCATTCCTGCTGATGCGAGGGGCACTTCATAGATTTTTGGGAATCATAATCAAAGCTGCCTTTTATGTAAATGAAAAATTGAACACTGGAAGAGGAAATTATAAATAACCTGCCACTGCCTGCCTGTATGTCAGAACAAATGCTTCTTCTAATTGCAGCAGAATATTGGTCTTCCTATATTAAAATTTATTATTGCTGTTGATTTAACATTCCTATTTCTGCCTTGCAAATTATCAGGGGCCATGGTGAGTGAGCAAATGTTTAACAGTCATCTATTTATGTCCTGTGCCTTTGTTTCCTTGGAAACATTGTAAATGGAATATCAAATGTGATGGTTTCAGCTGATATGGTGATTTTCGAGAATCAGCCCTAAGCTCCTCTCGCAGCCACGGGCTCAACATATCTGATTAAATGGAAGGAGAAAGGCAGTGCTGGGAGGGGGCGCAGGGAGGAAGGACCCGACGTGTGGCTCAGCTGTGTCAACAAGGGCTGACTCCTGCGAGGACAGATGGCAGAAGGCAGGATTACGCCATCCGAGAGCTGCACTCCCAGCCCTGCACAAAGCAGATGTGTGCAAGGAGCAGCAGCACTTCCTTCTGCCCCGGCAATGCAGGGATTATTTCCATGTGGCTGCTGTGCATCTGGGCACCCAGGAGTGGCCACGCCGGGCTGGCACACGAGGCAAGAGCAGCCTTCAGCTTCCCGAGCACAGAGCAGGCCTGCAACAAGGAGTATTTAGGTTCCATTGCTTCCAAGTGTATTTATTTGCTGCACATGGGGAGAGGAAAAGATGCAGAAGAAGGAAGAGGGGGAACCTGGCTGGAAAGCAGTGCAGGGAGCCTGATGACAATGATGTGATTCTGGGGCCAAAGACTTCTCTCTCCTGAGAGGATTGAGGGGTGAGCAAAGCTCTTCACATGCAACACGGATGATGTGCAGGATGCCAGTGGTCCTGGAAGGATGGCACTTGGCCACTGGGACCCGGAATGGAGCAGAGCCTCTGTCATGCACAGCCAAATCAGACAAAATAAATAAAACATTGTGTGCCAAGTTGACATGGCAGGTAGCTGGAAACTTCCTTTGGGCTTCAAGAAGTTAATTTTCATTGAGATTTACTGGGCTGTTCATGGATGAGCTGTGCCATGAGAGCCTCTGCCATCTGTTACCCGGAGCCTACGTTACCTGGAATGACGTGCAGGCACCAGGGCAGCAACACAGCTGGATTTTTGGCTATGTGAGTGTGGAGAAGCTGGTGAGCAGAATGCCCAGCAGCTGAACACCAGCTTCTTAAGAAAAAGGGTTTTCTTCTCTGTGGGTCCCTCTGACACCCACGGGCAGACCTCCAAAGGTGTGACTCAGAAACTGGTAGCTGCCATGAGGAGGGCAGGAGCTGGCAGTGAGTTCCATGAGCCCCAGCACCATCCCAGCTGATACCTGTGCATCCATTTCCATCTCAGCTACAGACTAACTCTTCCTGCCTTCACCCACGGCATCACCTCCCAGGACGTGGAGGATGAGGAGCAGCAGGGCCAGTGTTCACTCCCAGGTTTTGCTGCTTTTTGTCTTTTTTGGTTTTTTTAAGGAGGCTCAAACAAAAGGAAAATCTGCAGTTGCCGTGTGAGGAGGTGCAGAGCGTCTCTGTGTGTCAACCATCTGAAATATGCAGTGTCCTTTTATTTCTTCCCGTCAACGGGAAAAAAGATCTGTCACTTTGGGACATCTGCTGCGGGAAAACTTTCCCGCGAGTGCCAGACTGGCAGCGCTGTGAGCACGTCAGCCCAGGCGAGATGCCAGAAGGCTTTCTGCTGGTCACCAGAGCCTCTCGGCGAGCCGAGGGCTCCGTCACAGCCCCGCACAATGCCCTGACAGGCATTGATGGAAGTGGGGAGAGGAGTCGCTGCAGATTCACACCCGGCTGAGCCGAAATGAGAGGCCTCCCCTGCTCGGGAGCCGCGGTATTCCCAAGCTGTCTTCCCAGCTCACAGGCAATCAGGATGACTGATCTGACTCGGGTCAGGGGTCCAGGCCGGTGACCGGAGATCGGCTTTCCAAAGGCTCCTCTGAAAGTCTGTGAACTGAAGGAAGCCTCTTCATCGATTCAGCAGCACAAAGAAGAGGGGCCCATCTGGAAGGGCATCAGCCTGAGCACACAGGCACACAAAGGAGGGAGTGTGATGAAATTAATGCAGAGAGCAGGTTGTGGCCAGCAGGGACAGTGGTTTAAATGCCAGCAGCTACAGAAACCCACCAGTGCCACTTTCAGATGCCCCATCCCTGCTCTGCCTCTGTTTGTTATGGTTTGTGTTGTACCTACTGCACTGGATGATCCTTTCCTGGGCTGCTGGCCAGTGCCATGCTGGAAAGGAGCCTTTGCCCTCTCCAGTGCTGGCTCTTGGCAGCTCTGGAGAAATGCCCTGTATCCTGAAGATTCCCTTGTACAGGTTGAAAATAAGGTGCAAATCTTGAAAAGAGACACTCAGCAGCCCAGAGGGCTGCATATCATCCCCAATCTTTTCGAAGCATGTTCTTACACATCCAGAAATTAAATGCTGTGCAGGGTATCCTAGGTGAGTTGGGTTATGCAGGTAGTGCAGCCCCCTGGCCAGGATTCAGCCTCATTCTGCCATTACAGACTCACCCAAGCCCAGCTTCTGTTGCTGGTCCCAGCCACTCAGTCTGTTTTTTACGAGCCAGAGAGTGCAATTGCAGACTCAACTGAGCCCTGTCCCAGGGAGGGAGCAGAAAAGTCTGTACATCTGCAAGACCTTGGGGAAGCACAAAACACCTCAGGAAAAGCTAGACACCTAGGAGAGCTCTGCTGCTAAACCGAGAGTCCCCCAAACCTTTTTGCCAGCAAGGAACACAAGTATTGGAGAGGAAAAAGACCCAGCCTAATCCAGGGGAGGCTGACTTTGGGCTGCACCACTACGGGCTCAGTCCTACCCTGAAGGCTCCTGTGTAAGGACCATTCTCTGCGGATGGATTTTGCTGTGTGCAACAGCTGGATCAAGCACTTAAACCCCTGCTCAGTCAAGCAGCTCCAGGACTGCTGCAGATCCTTTTTGTGGGATAGGTTGTGTGATCCCACATGGGAAGGCAGGATCACACTGATGCCCCACTGCTTAGGGGGCCTTGGGTGCTTGTGCAGAGACCCTCCTTGCAAAGGCCATTTCCATGTGTCTTCCAAAGTCTAACACATAAATTATTCTTAAATCAGGAGCAGCTGGTTCACATCCCAGTCCTCCACATACTTATTTGTCATGGAAACTGAAATATGATTTGCTATATGGTACCCTTCCCACAGTCACAAGAGCCTTCAAACTCACAGCATAAAGGACCTGCAGGCTCGTTTGTCCTTACAAATCCAAGAGTTTGTGGGGTGTGTGCACCACAAAGGGATGTTCAAACCCATCTGCCTCTCTCTGATCCAGCTAACATGGGTTTTACAGAAGAAAATCCCCCTTGTGAAGGACAGGCTCTGGTTTCCCTGGGTTTGGTACCAAAAGGGCTCTCTGGTCCCAAGTGCTTGGATGTTTGTGCTTGAAGGCCCCTCTCTGTATCTGTGCTCGGATTAAGCAGCATGACAAGTTCAAGAAGAGCAAAGTTGTCCTTAAGTTTATTTATGAAGGAATATTTTCTCTGATGAACCTTGAACATTCATGGCCCTTGAAGTGAGACATTCCCAGAGCACTAAACCAAGTGCAAACCAGTGAGGAGGAATTTAAAAAGGAGACAGTTCACCAGCAAAGGTCACTAAGCAGAGCAAACAGAACCTGAGCCTAGATTCTAACAAAGCCTTTTTCTGGTGAAACAAATGAAGTCCCTTAATTACCATTTTGTAAATAAAATCTTCTTGGAAAATCAATATTTAGAGCCTGCCTTCTCTGAAGACATTGGCCTTTGTTCCTTGCTATTATGGCAATATAAACCCCATAGTGTGATATACTTCTGGGCTGAAAATTACCCCCTCAACCTGACTGGGGCACAGGAAGAAAAGCAATAAACCTTTCAGAGTGATAATTCAGGGACTATTTCAAGCTTCCTTGTAAATTCTGAAGCAATAGCACAGAAGCATGATTTTTATAGGAGCCATGGCTAACCTGGTCAGTAACCACCCCTTCCTCCTGCAGCAACACTGCTTTTGGGACGGGCTGGTGATGCCAGGTGGGAGTTTGTTAGAAATGTCCATTATGCCTCTTGGGCATTTGGATCATGGTTGACCTAAATCACTCCAGGAGCAATACAGACATCTCAGATGACCAGACAGGGACAGACCATGGTGCTGCTGGATACAGGGATAGCTCTAGCAAAGCCCTAAAGAATCCACCAGCTTCTCCAACCGAGAGCTTGGTTTAGCAGCTGTCAGCTCCACTCCCAGACCCGGAGCTGCAGGGCAAGGCAGCCCCACCTTCAGCTCCTTCAGTCATTTTTATTCACAGCTTTTAATGGAAAACCCCACAATTCCCCACGCCTGAGCCTTCCTGCATTTTTCATTAACAATTATCCGCTATCCCAGAACTGCTTTTGATTTTTTGCTAATCATCGATTGGCTATTTTGTTCCCACACAGCTGGCATTTTCAAAACATAACAACCACCTCTGGAGAGGGCACAGCAGAAGGCTGATCTCTAATGCTAATGTGCCCAGAAACCATCAACACATCAGGTGATGGGAATTCACATCTGAGGGACCACGAGGGATGAGGTATTTATCGGACACAGCCTGTGAGGCTGATTTTACTGTGCTGAAAGGCTGGAAGTTGCTTAGCAAGTGACTGCCTCGTGCTGCATCAGCAGCCACATCCATTTCCAGGCCTGAAGCTGCCGTCCCATCCCAGCAATGATGGGCTTCTGGAGTCCACTCACACTGTGGCTTTGCTGTGGTTGGGTTTGGAGTTGCTGCACAGGAGAGACAGTGTGAGGTGAGGGATATGAGGGATATGCCAAAGGGCCCTCCACAACTTTGGGGCCCAACAGTCCCATAGATCCATTGGCTGTGGGTTTGTGCAGTGAGGCCTCAAGCTTGCAGGAGCAGAGAAGCATCTTGAATGCACCATCTTCTGCAAGTCTGGACCTCAATTCTGGCTATGTTAATTTACAAAAATGAAGTTGCTCCTAATGACACATTTTGCAATCAATTAGGAAATTACATGTTTTGGGAAGATTTACTCTTTTTTTCCCCTAAAAATCCCTTTGGGGGCATTCAGACCTCTGTGGCAATATTAAGCAGAGTTTTAATCCAAATGAATTTTCTAGGAAACCATGTAATCTAATTAAAAAGCTCATAGTGCACTTTTGTAGCTTCATTATGAGTAGATTCAAGATCCATCTTTACAGAGACAAATACTTTCCAAGAGCAATAGACTGATAAATCCAAGGCATAACCACAAACTGATTCTGCCTGGAACTAAGTGGGTTACAGCACTCTGTCATGCCCGTGAAAGTGAAACAAAGGACAACTTGGAAAAGCTCAAAAAACCCCCATCCATTGATGTGTCTCCTCCAACTCATGGAGCTCCCAGCCCTGCTGCACCAGCAAGGGCATTTTCCAGACTGACAGCTCTGGAAACACCAGGCATGGCCACTTGCTCGAGGCTGGGGGTCGGAGTAGGCCAAGAGTAGTGCGAAAGAAGACAAAAGTTCAACACTGTCGAGTACAACGGCCTGAGGGCTCAGCTTTACAACCATGTTACTACAGCTCGAGAAGATGCCACGTGTCAGCTGAGCCCCAGTAAGGGCTGAGCTCCCTCAGCCTGTGCCAGATGCTGTAATCTGATCATTTAGCTCACCGTGGAAAAGACTGATGCTAAATTGCATTAAATGATTCCCATAAGGAAACAGTTACAGCGACGTTCACCGAGTCGCAGTTCACGTGCTGGTGTGGGGCAGCTCCAGGCACAGGGACCTGGCCAGGAGAAACAACCACGACCCAAGACCTGACTTCTACCTTCCTCAAACAGTGGAGAGGAATGATTTCATCTGGGTGAGAGACAGAGGTGGATTCAGTGTCAGTTTTGTCACAGATTTAGAGATTGCTTGGAAATTCTTTGGTCACTTCTGACTTCGCTTCCTCAACAATGAAAGGGGATGCATTAATTTCCCTCCTCCCAGCTCTGCTCTTTGTGTATCACAAAGGCAGACATGCCTCAGAAACACATGCAAAGAACTAGAAAACCACTAGCCTGGTGAGTGGCATCTGTATGTGCACACACAAAGTTCCCTGAAGCTCTAAAAACTTCCAGCTCAGAAAAAACCTCCACTAAGAGGTTTTATTATAATTCACACCTTATCCTTCCTGCAATGCACATCCTTCCCTCCTTCACATAGCAAAGCTTTAAAAAACCCTCAAATCTGAAAACAAAAAGCTGTATTGTATAGAAACTTAGAAAAATAAACTTACTCTTCTCCCTGGAGGAGCAAGTCATGGTGCCTGCACAGCACTCCCCAACTGTCTAAACTGACCTCCAGTGAGGTTGGGTAGTTGCTTTCATGAGACACATTTGTTAATATAGGGAGCAGCTATATGACACCACAGAGCACAAACCTCCACCAATAATTCAGGTTTACAACACAGGGGCTATTATTTTGTAGTATATTGTTCCATGCTATTTCCATAGAAACTATGTTGTTGACTTGTAATTTTCCCACTAAGTGCATCCCACTGTATCATTTCCTCAATACAAACATCCCCATCCCCTCACAGGAAAATGCAGTTATTTAGTACTCAGAGAAAACACTCTTCCCTGGTGAGATAAAAGGCTGAAGTTTAGTGAAAGTCAGGTTTCATGCAAATATTATTTCTAATGTATTTGCATTTGCACACCCAAGCAGGTCAATGTTCAGGGGTTAAACACTTTCTGCACTGCAGAGTGAAGGTGGTTCCTGTCAGCTCCAAGGACAACATTTACTCCAGAAATACCCAGAAGGTGATCAGGACAAAAGAGTAACTTTTACTGGGTTTCTGTATCAACAGTCAAAGTCTAATGCTGATGTCCTGGCACAAAAAACCACAGAGCTCTGAAATGTAAACCTGTGAGGTGCAGGTAGCAGGACTGGAGCAGTGATTTAGTATATCAAAGCCCAAGTTGAATCCACAGATCTACTTCTGAGCATTTCCACCTTCAGATCAACTCTTTGCTATGCAGAAAGCAACCCAGCAACTCTCCCACTCCCCTTTCCACTGCAGGGCCAGCAGGACTTACCTGTTGTTATTCTTCAGCTTGATGTGGTCACTGGTCTCCAGGATCTGCCCGTTCCTCAGCCAAGTGATCTGGGGAGGGGGTTCCCCTTGGGCCACACACGTGAAGATGGCAGTAGTCCCCACTGGCCTGGAAATGGATTGGGGATGCTGCACAAACTCTGCAGGGGCTGTGAGGAGGAAGGAGAAGGAGGGTGAGAAAAGTCATGATGATCCCTCTATCCTGCTACAAGGAGCAAACCTTGTCTGACTGGGAATGCGGGATACTTGGCCAACCCGCCGCACAGGCAGCACCTAACTGGTTTGGATGGTGTGTCTGTAATCAGTGCAAGACTGCCATGTGGCTTTCCATCCTGGCAGTCACGGCTTCAGAGAAGGCACTGAAGGATGGTGAGCTGAGGTGAGTCCTGCAGGGCTCAGGCAAACAGCACCAAGGTTTAAGCCTCTTCACCTCTCCCCAGGGTTCCACAGAAAGCAACCCCAAGGATGAAATTGGGGAGATGTGCTGTTTCATAATGGCAGAGTGAGAGCAATGCCGTGGCTTTGCCCAAAGGACCTGCATGGCATCAGCAAACTGCTTGAAATGGAAAGGAATGAATAGATGTGGTGCAGCAAACTGGCAGGGAGCTCTCTCCCCGGTAAATATCAGATTTGCTGCAAATTCTCCTGCACCAAGAGACTGGGGAATCTTTTTTTATCCCAGATCTGCTGCCTGGGACCCTTGGGGTCCTGCTGAGCCTGACAGGAGACTCCACCATGCCTGTAACTGCTGCTTACCTTGTCACCCAGTGTTTTCACCTTTGACAATAACATTTTTAAACAGAAAGTCATTTCCCCTTCCAGCAGCTCAAATTAGATTTAAAATCATTTATCAGAATAAACCAGCGTATCAGCCCACGGAAAGCAGGGCCTGACAGACCCTGCCAAATAGGTGAGATTATTCAAGCAGTTCTGCTTCAAAGGGCAAAGTGATAAATATACTCCATGTTGCTGCTGAAACCTAAAATCAGGTGGAACCAGTAGCAGCCGCAATGAAGACAAACAGATAAGAGGCACAGGCCCATAACAAATTCACTGACTAACATCACATAACGGATGGCTGGTGCTAAATTTTTTCGACAAAAGCGAGATTATCCAGGGAGACATGCTCAGTGCCACTCACCAGCATTTTCCAGGCATGGGGTTGGTGGGCTCTGCCACCACCAGAGATGTAGGGATGGGAGGAGGGAGCAAACTGGTCCAGCAGATGTGCTGAGGAGTGGCCAGGCTGCAGGCAGGATGTAAGAGCTGAGCCTTGTGGTTCATGGCCAAAACACCCCTCAGGGTTTGCTAGAGCAGTCCAACGGGATACAGCTCTTCCCCAGCTGTGTGCAGGCAAGGGAATAGCACTGCTGCTGCTGCTGCTGCTGCTGCAACACGGCCAAACTGCAGCAAAAGGTGCTTGTGTGTATGAGTGAAGTCATGCATGTTATAAGTCCTGCAAGCACGAAGACACAGGAATTCATCACAGAGCCCATCCCCCTCAAAGGAGCCCCCTCCTTCATTTTCAACAATCAGAGGGAAGTGGAGCATGGCAGGTCTCCTTACGTTAGCAGTACAGGGTGTCTGCCAGCAGAGTTTATTGTCAGGCCACTGCTGCTGGCACTCAGGTCCACTAATGAACCGGATCCCAGCAACCCAATGGACATGTATTTCCAGAACCTCCCGCTAAACTTCCCCAGGTGCCAATCAACCTCTGGTCCTTTTACTTCCCTTCTATGTTTTTCCTCCTCTAGACCTATAGATTGAAATAAACTTCAGGATGGGTTCAATAAAAGTTGGAAGCAAGGATAAACAGAGGGAAAACCCCTCTTCCCTGCAGTGAATGGTCCCTTTGTGGCATACAGTGAGAGCATTAGAGACTTGATTTTCCTCAGCCTCCCGCCCCCTGCTTTGTGCTGGCGCAGTTTTGCAGGAGCAATTATTTTGCAAGTGGCTGTGCACCTCCCTGCTTTCATGTGGGCTCACGAGCTGCACCCGCAGCCCTCGCAGGTGCAAAGCCACGATGCCAAGGAAGGGCACAGCCACCAGCCAGCTCCTCGCGCAGCTTCATTAAAGATCCCGCTTGGCTCTTTGCCTCTGCCTCCCCTTCGCTTCATCCAGCCTCAAACCCGCCGTTTGTTCCAGCAGAAACAAAGTTTAAATATGGAAAGAAGCACCCGGCATAACCCGGCTCTCCTTATCCTCCCTTATTAGCCCCGTGTCAAGAGGGAGTAATTGGAGCGGTGTCGCGTGTGATTCGGGGTAACGAACGCGCAGCTGCGGCCGCTGGCCCGGCGCCAGCCGTGCCCTGCCGTGCCACGGCCCCTCGGGTTCCTCGGGTCCCTGCTCCCCTCGGCCACCCCCCCCTCTTTGCCGCCTCACTAAGCACAACCAGATCAAAACCCCAGCCCTGCTAAACTTGTTTAAACTCTCTGAGGAGCAGGCAGCCACTCCTTGGAACAGCTCCCACCTCCGCCCTGCGGAGCTGTCCCTGCTCCATGGCATCCCTCGCTGTAAGACATGGGTGCCCTTCTGCTGTTCCTACTCCTCCTGGCTTTCTCCAGGCATTGCTCTGTCCCATTCACTCCTATGGGTGCAGAGGGAGCAGCAGAGTGGAGCTGCAGCAGCAAAATGGCCGAGGTCAAAGGAGAAACCCATGAAGTCAGAAGGATATGTGCTGGAAACCCATGGAGTTAAGAACAGAGTCTGGGTGCCACCAGGGTCCCAACATGGACCTTGCTCCAAGGAGATGCTCCTCTGCTATCCTGGACCCAGTGTCCATACCAGTGTCTGCAGGCAGAGTGCCCTCAGGCAGCTGCTGGTGCATGTCTAGGGACAAATGGCTCCTTTCCTGGAGAGAAGAACATCTGCTCTCCTCTCCTGGGTCCTCTCTCTACCATTCCAAACGATTTCAACAGGAACCAAGAACTCACCATCTCTGTCCCTGGATTAGTGGGAGAAGAGCAGACGCCCAGCCCTGCCTGCTGCCAGCCCTGCCTTGAGCCAAGCCCTGCCTGCTGCCAGCCCCCCTACCCCCTCATCATTCATAATTAATAGAGCATCTTGTCAGGGCTCATCCCACCCTGCATGGACACGCAGGGGCCTAACACCTGTCCCCCTTCCACAATACATGCCAAAAGGCCACTGCAGGCAGCCAGAGGAAGCATTTCGCAGCCCTCCACTAAGAGCTTAACAAAAGTGCTAAAGGAGATCACTGTGAAGAGCAGAGGATTCAAACCTGGCAAGGAGGAGTGGGCAGGATCCAGCCCTGGCTTGCGAAGTATGAAGAAACCAGAGCATTGATTATTCAGGACTTAATGAGAGGGAGGGGATCATGCAGTTGTAATGAATATTTAAAGGTGTGACATTGGTATCCAAAAGCAATACCACCTCCAGAATCATTAACGAAGTGATTCAGTAGCTGTTACTGTACTAAGCAAACTGTGATAGCAAAGAAGATGCACGGTCACAGTGGGTTGTAAGAGAGACCCACATGGGCTCCATCTCTTTGGGACCAGCCACCAGTGTGTCTGCCAAGACACCAGGGAGCTCCACTATCCTTGCCATGAGGTTGTGGTGTGGTGCTTACTGCAGCACCTGATGGCTCAGAGAAGGTCCCAAGGACCAGGAAGAGCAGACAGGTCATGGAGAAGAGTCTAACAATTGGGGAGCACTCAGAGCCGATGCCTCAGTACCAAATAAATCCACGCCTTTTGCATCTCAGTATGAAGTTCCATTAATTCTCAGCAGCCCGTGGCAGGGTAAGGGAGGGAGGCTGGGGTGAGGAGAAGGAAGAATAACATAGAAACAGCAAAACCTCATAAATTAGGCTACTGGCACCTACAATAAGGGTATAAAGGAGAAGACAGGTCAACGGAGAAGTCAGTCAAGCACAACATGCAGTGACAAGAGATTTAAGACAATGCTGGTCACTTGGCTTCTCTCTATTGACCACAGAGGATGCCCAGATGTTTATGTGAGTGATGTAAGTAGGAGTGATGGGAATGCAAGGGCCAAAGATGGAACCAGTGCCCATGTTCCTTGGAAAACAGGCAGAGGCCACTCAAGGAGGCTGTCATGGAGGCTGTCCTTCAGCCCTCAGGAGATTCTTGTCCCAGCAAGGTGCAGGCTGGAGCTCCACAGAAGTGGGGATATGTTCCCATGTTACCTACTGGTGTGGTCCTGGAGAATGGTCCAGAGGGTTCACAACTCCAGTTCACTCCAGGATTTGAGTTCCCACCTGTCCTTGCATGGCAGCTCTTCTTGAGAAGGAAAACGTGCACAGGAAGGGAACTGCTCCATGGGAGACACTGACTTGTGCAGCACGTATTGAAACTGGTTTTCAGCACGAATTTAGGGCTGAACTCAAAGGGCAAACCAAGTACCACAGAGCCAAGCCCAAGCCACAGCAGTGCAATACATGTGCTGCTGAATTCCAGCCCGCAGCCAAGGCTTGTGATGCCAGTGAGCAAGAACGATGGAAGGAACATCAGGAAGCGCAGCGGTGGCCGGATCTGCTGGACCAAGGAGCGCTGCCCGGTCCTGCCAGCAGAAAGCAAGGCAAACAAGGCAGTCATTGTCAGCAGAGCCTTCAAACTCATGTCCTTAAGATGGGCTCTCATTTATGAGATGGGATCTCATTTTTCTGCATAGCTTTCAGGAGGAAATGAAGCGTGGAGTGGAGAACACTGGTGACCATCTGGCCATTCACAGCCCATCAGTTTGTTATGACACCAAACACATAATAAAGCACAAAAGATTGCACAGGAGGTAGAGGGAAAGGCTTTGATATATTTTTTTCCTTTCCACCGAAGCCT
Organism: Scytalopus superciliaris; assembly: GCA_013400415.1. Classification (NCBI taxonomy): domain Eukaryota; kingdom Metazoa; phylum Chordata; class Aves; order Passeriformes; family Rhinocryptidae; genus Scytalopus; species Scytalopus superciliaris. Next base: position 668,186 of record VXBX01009318.1, on the reverse strand, counting down.
GCTCTTCCCTCGCCCCACATGCACACACACCCTCCGTTTCAGCTGGCGCCGCATTCGGCCCTTGGACAACTCCCCCCGTGAGACTTTCCCTGGCAGCCCGGCACAAAGCAATATTCAAATGGCTGCGCCGGGATCTGAAGGGAAAATGGAAACTTTCTTGTGTGAGAACCTTACAAAAGAGATCAAAGGAGCCTAAATGGCCAGGGGAGGGCAGGGAGGGAGGGAGCGGGGGATTGACGCCTTCTCCTCTGGAGGGAGGAGGAATTCCCAGGAAGATAATAAGATGGCGTTAGATGATCTGAAGGAAAGCCTGCACTGGGAAAGGACATTACTGCTGGAGGAAGAGCAGAGCCCTGTGCTGGGACACCTCTGCCCACGCAGCTGCTGTGATGGGACAAGGACCACCGCTGGCAGCAGGAGGGAGGACTGGTCTCAGTCCCAGCCTCCCGCTAACTCCTTGCCTTACAACAGGAAACATGGCCCTTTCTCCCCGAGTTTCCCACCTATAAAATGTGTCTCCTTCAAAAGACACAGGGCAAGTTAATTTGTGCCTCCAGGCACTTCAAGGGCCCCTGAATAAAGGCAGCAAGTACCTGGCCTGGCCGTGCTTTGAGCACGTTGTATTGTCCTAGCCCTGTGCTAACTTCCTCTCCAACCAAGCTTTTGATAGCCCGTTCTTTGCTTTTCTTCTCTTTACGGATGTAATTTGCATCGCTGACATCTTGACAAAGATAAAACCCACAGACTCCCATGTCAGTCATTATCGCTGTTTTCTTCCCAGACAAACCTGAACAGCAATCATTTGTACCTCTCAGCTGGAAAATTCAGGCAAAATGAGATGCAGAGGAAGGAAAAGCTGCTTCCAGAGGGAGGGTGAGCAAACCTGGGATGAGCTCAGCTGCCTGGCCAAGGTCTACCATTACCCTGCCTGGGCAACAATAGTCCCCCAAAAAACATGAATCACTTTAAGGATGGGCAGCACAGGCTGGGGTCCTGCACTCTGCAGCTCATGTCAAAGGCCTACATCAAGGACACACTGGCCACACCTCTCCACATCACTGCCAACTTCTCTGCTGATGCTGAACACAGGAGCATCCCCTTCCCCAGCGAGGCTGGGCTCCAACAGCCTGTGATCAACATGTTAGGAACAAATTCTCATCTTGGTTCCCTGGGCAAAAATCCATAGTAATTCTACCCCAGCTGAACTCCAGCATCAGACCAGATGCTCAGAAAGTGATGTTCAACTCACTGAACAATCTGAACAAACTTTTTTAGCCAAAAAGGCTAAAACCTGCCCATTTGTAGCAATGAGAAGTTGTGCTACCTTTCACTCTCTCATTCAGTTGCTGGTAGGAGCAGTCAATAGTATTCAACGACTGTATTTTTACAACTTCACAGATTTTCCAAGTAATTTCTTTAGGCTCTGCTTCCTTTCCTCCTGGACATCAGCTTGGCATTTGGGCTTAGGAAGCCTCTGCTACGTGCACCATGTGCAGAGCTGTCCTGCAGCAGCTCCAAAGGGTTTCTATCAGTACAGCAAAGTCGCTCTGAATGCCTGGGTTGGTGTTTCTTAATAAGGGAACTCATAGTTGGTGGGCCAGCTGGGAAGCTCCCTCATTGAACTGCTCACCTAGAAATCCAACAGCAGAAGAACAGTGAGTTTCACCTCGTCTCATGTCTGATCAGCACCTGGGGCTCAGGAGGCCTGAGCAGCCCTGGACAAGCACCCTTTCTACATTGCCCCTCCACGACTGGCTGGATCACCACCAGCTCCCAGGATGTGTCAGGTGAGCATCAGGGCTGGAGCAGGGCACTTTCCCCATCACCAGCATGAAAGGTTCAATTAGCGCGCTCCGGCAGGAGGTGTGTAATTTTAGATTCAGGATATCATCAGTCAATAGTTAATGAGTGAACTGATGAGAGCAGGAGATGCTTTAAGTGGACTAGCTTGAAGAGGAGGTGAGTGCCTGTAATCAGGGGCGGATTGCTGCCATTCAGAGCACGCTGCCAGCTGGGCTTGCCTTCTCAAACACTTGCCTGGCTCCCCTCACCATGGAGACTCATTGCACGGAGCATGTGGAGGGGATCTGTGTGGTTTCCTCAGTGCAGATCTCTACTCTGGGCCAAAGGGCCCTTTACAAACAGCATTTTGGGACAGTTGCTGCGGGAAGAGGAGCAACCTGCATCCCATGGGAATGGTTCCCAAATGGTGCTTCACTCAGGTCATGGCAATGGGCTCACAGTACCTACTGCTGAAGAAAACAGTCTCACAGACTTTTTGGAAATGGTATTAGACTTACTGGTGCTGTTTCAGTTGGAGAGTAATACTCCATGAGTTTTATCCACTGCTGGAGTGATATCTGTCAGAGGTGTCCAATATGAGAACAGTGACAAAGTCCTCATATTGCTAAGGCCCATCAGACAAACGTGGCCGGTTAATTCAACTCAGGCTTTCTGCTGAGATGTAAAAATATAATAACAACAAACAGCTGATGTCTGCTAAGCCAAATAAATGCCTGTGATGGAGTGAGAAACCACTGCAACCCTTACAGCTGAGGCCAGAGTTGAATGACACCTGGTTGTGACTCACCTGTGTGGGACACAGACCCACATACCCACTTGGGAAACCAGGTCTGGCACCATCAGCGCAGTGAAGTCAGGAGCTGTGCAGCCCAGCCCACCGAGTGCCCAGGGGTGGTGTGGAGGGTTTGCTCACCTTGCACCACGAGGCTGCCCTGCGCCGTCCTGCGCACGCGCGTGCCGGGTTTGTTCGCGGCGCACACGTAGATCCCGGAGTGCTGCACGGTGAGGTCTGAGATCATGAGGTTTCCTGTCCCCAGCACCTGGATCCCCTCCACGCCAATGGGGCGGCCATCTGAAAGAAGGGCAGAAGGACAAGAGTCACATGCCGGACCTTTGCCTGAGGTTCTCCAGGGCACAGCTCCCAGTGAGGTCCAATCTTATGGAGTGGTGCCATTTCTGTTACTGGGATTTGCCCAGGAAAGTCAACAGGGTTTAGCTGATACTCTTTGCAGAACACAGTTCAATAAGGTGGCTAAACCAAGTTAAATGATCTCAGCTTCTACAAGCCTGGGTTCTTATACTAGTCTGACAAGGATCCAACAGCCTGTTTCAAACAGAGACATTCTGGGAAGAAGTCCAGTGAACCTACAGCAGTGGTTCCCTGATGCACTATCCCAGTCACCAGCAATTTATGGACCTGGGGATTTCCCAACCCAGAAGTTATGCTTTTTTGCCTGCTAACCCTTGACAGACTTTTGTTGCTTTGAAAAATACATGAAGACTGGATTTGTGATTCCTTAGCTCTTGAACACACAACAGCTCGAGGCCAAGGAGCCAGACCCTGAGCTGGTGGTTTGATCTCCTCAGATGCTCTGGCTAGGAAGGGAAACTGGAAAGAGCTGCCTCCATCGTGAATGCTGGATCTGAGGTGTGTGAAGTACTTTGGTATCAGGGAATTCACTTTTTTCCATCAAAGCCTGTTTTCTCTGGAAAATTCCCAGCCAGCTCTAATTACAATGTGTTTCATTAGTATCAGGCTATTGCTTTTTATTGTTTCATTGATTTGTGTTTTAAGACACTGACTGACAAAGGCAGCTCTAAATCAGGCCTAGCACGTGTCAGAGTGCCTGAGCAGAGGGGCAAGGCAGGGGAGGAATTTTACTGGACGGGCAGTTTAAGGGAACACACTTTCATCAGATGGGAAATAGGAATTCAGTTCTTCTCTCAAGTTTGCTCATGGAGGAGTTTAAAGAACCTAGAGAAGTGGGAGAAGCAAGAACCAGCCCTGGTGATGTCCCCACCTGACCATCCCAAGAGCATTCCATATTCATGTGGAATATGCAGAAAAACCTGTGTCTTGTGGTTCAAGGTAGTGGTTAGTAGAAGGAAAAATTCATCTGAAAAATTCTTCCTGGGAGCTCTATTAGAACATGCCATAATCTTGCCATGAGCTTCAAGCTCCAACACAGAAAGCATGCAGGGCTAGTTAAAAGTTATCCTGTAATCACATGCTTTAACTATAATATTATGCTTTGCATAATAAAGAATATTGTGAGGATTTGGGCCATTCATAACCAACAGGTTCTGAAGTAAATAGGGAAAACATCCCAGGGGCCCTAGCCCTATCACTGGTAGTTTAGCCAGTGACAGATCCATCTTGGAGCCAGCTGACAGTGGCTCTGTTGGCTATAAGGGAAGCTTCCAGCACCTTCTCACAGGAGCCACCCCTGTAGCCTTCACACTACCAAACCCTTGCCATGCAAACCCAATAAAAACACAGAAGAGAGGGATTCCATTTCAGATTAACAGCAACATCCCCTTAGGAAACACCAGCAAAGCATGGACAGAGAGCTACAAGGCACTTCCCAAACCTATCTCATGCCATGTTCTTTAGATACTGTTTTTCAGGAAATTCTGAAACTTAAATGTTTCCTTGCTTCATTAGGCAGGCAATGCCAGACACCCTCATTATTTGCATTGCAAAGAAAAATGCTCAGGTCTTTTAGAGAGAGAAAAACAATGTCATTAAATGATTAAATGATCACATAGCTGGCCAAGCTACTGCTGCAGTAAATGGCTCAGTCATTAAAAGGACAGTAAAACATGACCTGTCCCAGATTTAATGAGCAGTAACAGGGAACTATGCCTTCCAAACAGCATTTGAACTGAAGTGTAGAGAGGTCTGAATTAAATTCAAATTGAACTTGATTTCATCTTTTAAATTAGACCTCTTGGAAGTCTGTATTTACAATAGGTGTAAAAATAAAATCTCCCTCTTGAGGGAGGGATGACACCAGCAAAAGATGCAAAAGTGGCCATACCTGGATCCTTCATCACATCATTGCCTTGAGAAATACCACAGAAATGTGACTTGAATGTCAGTAGTTTTACTGCATTATTTATAATGTGCTCCATAAATTAAGCATGCAAAGACCCAGCCTGCAGCAGGTACTCCCCACAGTCCCAATACCAGCATCAGTATGTCCTCAGTTCTCTCTCTAGCTCCAGCTATTCACTAGAGGTGTGGTGGTCTGAAGAAACATCTCCTGTCAACCAAGCATCCTTCATTTCCCTGAAGAACAAAGCTCTCCAAGCTTGGAAACCTCAGGGATCTGCCTGTGTTCAGGGTGTGACCACCTCTAAAAGGCAGCAGAGATCACTGTGCCAGATCATCCCAGAGACCTCTCACTCAACCCCTCTCTTCCAAAGAGCAGGGAAAAGGATTCTACAGAAACACCTCTACTATCCAGGTCTGCTCCATCCTCCTTACTCTACTGTGCCTCATCACTCAGCCTGAGCCTTCCTGCAGTCAGTTTGAAGGTCTTCAGCTAATATCTAGTCCAACTTAGTAACACTGACAACACATATAAATAATACAGAGTGTTTACTCAAGAAATTCCTTGCATCCTGAAAGCTCAGCACTTTGCAGAACCGCTGTGCTGAGGGACTTACGTCTCACACCTATTTTGCAAAGGTTGCTATTTATTTTAACCCTGTTTTCTTTCCACAGAGACCTGAAGAGTGGCTTCAAGCAAGCAACCCAAACCCTGTAAACCCACCTTACTGCCATCAGCAAATCTTGTCTCCATAGAGGAGACCTGAAAGACTGCAAAAGCTCACACTTGCTTGGTTCCCAAAGCTCTCAGGACCCATGCAGGCTTGAAACCACTGCTCATTTACCATGACCTTCTACTTTTTATGAAGTCCAAAGCAGAAAATATGAGGACAGAAAACAAGCCAATCTGTGTGGAAATGTCTGACAGATTCTGTCTGTGAATCCTCAGTTGAAGAGGACAGAGGGGAGAGGTTCAGCTGTTGTGAAGAGCAGACAGACTCTAATAAAGGAGACTGTCCTCCAAACGAGAGATGCTCCCACGAGATGCTCTGGCTACAGCCTAGCAGAGACTTCACAGAAACATAAAAAGGTTTGGGTTGGAAGGGGCCTTAAGGATCATCTTCTTCCACCCCCTGCCATGGGCAGGGACACCTCCCACCGGCCCAGGTTGCTCCAAGCCCCCTCCAACCTGGCCTTGGACACCTCCAGGGATGGGGCAGCCACAGCTTCTCTGGGCACCCTGTGCCAGGGCCTGCCCACCCTCACAGCCAAGAATTTCTTCCCAGTATCCAATATAAATCTACTTTCTTTCAGCTTAAAGCCACTCCCCCATGTCCTATCACTGCATACCCTAGCAAAAAGTCCCTCTCCAGCTTCCTGTAGGCCTCCTGTAGGTTTCCTTCCAGGTTCCCTGATGGGATGAAGTCTGCATGAAAAACGCCCGTGGTTTGGGAGCCACTTTATTTATTTTTCCAAGGTGCATGCGATGCTTTCTGGAGCCCATTCTCGCCTGCTCACCGAGTGATTGGCACACCAGCACCAATTACAGAGACCCCTTAAAACGTGCCAGGCGATATGAATATGCAACAACACCAACGCCTTTCTTTTATAAGTAGCAGTAGAAAGAAAGTAACAACTTTCTAATGTTGATCATTTAGGTCTTTTGTGAATTCTTTGTATTGTGTCATAGTAGCCTTCCACTTTTTAGACACATGGGTCTCCTGCTCCAACAGACACTGGGCACTGTGGATTAGCATATTTAGAGTACATTGCAACAGTTGACTATTCAGTATGTGAAGTGGTGAAATTTACTCTATTATTTCTAAACACTTACAAGAACGGTGCTCCTGTCAACCAGTCAGCCTTCTATTGCAAGCTTCTGTGTCCAATAAGTTACCAATTAATTGGCTCCTAAAATTGTTGTATAGTTTACTTCTTGAATGGCTCCCTCTTTAGTAATTTCCTTCCCATTGTGCGGCCCTTTCTGACAACTTCTGTATAACGCTATCAGATAATCACTGTCCTTTCTTTCTCGCCTCACTTTTCTATATCTCTCTAAATAGTTTATTATTCTGCCTTGGTACCTTTTATGGAGGCCAGCTCAGTGGCCTGTCAGTTAAAGGGTAAGGATACATTAAAATCGTCGTTCATTCAAAAGGCTTTGCAGTAAGTGCCCAGGATATTCATTTGTGCACACATACAGGTCCAAGCCTGAAGTACGTGGCTCTGAAAGGAAAAGCCCTATCTTCCCTGAACAAACCCTTAATGATTTTACATCTCTCTCAGAGCCTGCTCTCTAATGAATGTTGACATTTCATGCACGGCAAGACACAGGAATTCTGTTTGTGGTCAGGGAGCTACAACATATTCCCAAGGAAATTAAATTCAAAATTGATTGTGTGACACTCAAAAACTGGCCCAGAATTTGAATGATTCCCTTCAAGCAAAATATAGCTGCCTTTCTCACTGAAAACCGGCCAGGTTTTAGCAAAGCCAAAGCAAAAAGTGCAAATGGTGTTTATGGCTTGCTTTCCCCTGCACCAGAAGGCTGTGAAAGCAAAATTGTTCTTTTGCTCCTTTTTGACAGAAGAAATGCCACAATGTCAAAACTGTGAGCAAAGGGGGGACTCCAAAACAGCAGCGTGTCCTGTGCAAAGCACAACAGCAATGCCACAGGTCTTCTTTACATCGACCAGGCAAGAAAGGTGTTCATAGAGGATTGACTCCTTTTGTTTAAATTAAGTCAGATCTATTGCTAAATCAGCTGCATCTCTCTAAGACTTCGTGGCCATGGATTTTTTTATTTCTGGGAATGGATTACAAGTGGTATTTTTCCTAAATTGAGTAAATTGCTGCCTTGGCAGGGGGCTTGGACTAGATGATCTCCAGAGGTCCCTTCCAACCTGACGATTCTGTGGAATTAACTGGTTATCTAAGCTAAAACAACTCTGTAGGAGAAACTTCAGGAAGACCTTCAAGACGGGAGGAAGAAAAGAGATGACAAATACTCTGAGGCTCTGCCTGTCCAGCATACACCCCTCTCCCTCCTCATGATCACATAGACACGGAGACATGAAAGTGCTGCCAAAACGGCTACAAAGAGATGACAAACCCACCAAGTCATCAGAAAGGCACATTACTGTTGAGATCAGTGTCATATAAACAAGACCTCGTGATGCTCTGGACAGGAAATATTCCTGCAGACTGGGAGGGAAAATAACGGGATCTGTTTCCCATTCAGTACCTCTCATTCTGTCACAGTGCTGTGTGGAGTGGGTATTTATTTTTGGTGGAAGGCAAGGCTGAGCCCAGACCACGCAGACAAACATCATAAAGTGCTATTACATCTTCATTATTGCACTGCTCTATAGAGACAAGTGTTTTGAAGAAGGTAATAAGCACTTATAATTAAGGCAATTATAAAGTAGTTTATTATAGTTGAGTGCTAACATAGAGCTGCCTTGTGTCCAGGAGAACCAAACCAGTGATACAGTGTGTCTGGGGAATTTTTAAAACAGCATCAATCTGATGGTTATGGCTCTGGAGACAAAAAAAACAGCAAGTGGCAGAGACAGGCTGATTTTACAAGTCACCAGAGGATGCAAGCAGGAGGGCAAACATGGACAAATTCTGACTGATGCTGGATTCATGTCCTCGTCCCCTGGCAGACAGCTCTGGAGTGGCCATGTGCTGGAACCTGGCCCTTGGAGAGCCATGGGGATGAAGTTCCACATCCAGCACAGCAGCATGAGTCAGGATTACCCCTGTTTGTGCTTCACAGACACCTTGGGGAACATGGGGAGGTGAGCACCCCAAAAACAATGTCACTTGTGGACCACAAGAGCTTGGAAAATACTAACCGAACCCAACTCCATACCGTGTGCACAGGCAGAGTTACAAGCCCTGGAAGATGAAACAAAATCCATCAGCACTTTGCTCAGCACAGGTTTCTGCAGGGCAATGGAAGTGTTGCTCTGAGCAAAACAGTTTCCAAGTTACCATCACAAAGTTAGAACCTAAAATAACCCTTGGAGAAACACAGCCCTTTGCTCTTCATCGCTTGTATGATGCCGTCAGACACTATCTCTGGTTTCCATGCTGATTTAAAAACATATCACGGACTCCAGCAGCAAGCATTTATTTTTTCAGAGCTTCAGACACACTACTTTAAACGCTCTCTTTCCCTCAAAATTGTTTTAAAACTCCCTAAACAGGCAGCAAGTTTCTTTCAAGTCTGTTTTTACCTGAACGATGTGTTTGTGTAAGATTTTGCTTCTCTAGGCCAACAGTGGTGATGTTTTTGATGCAGGAGAAGAAGATGCTGTCACTTGAGAAAAGATAAAATTATCACCTTTCATGAAACATCTACAGGTTTAACCAACCCACTCCTCTAACAGCTGAAAACAGGATCTTGGCAGAGAGAAAAAACAGTGTAGACATGAGGATAAAAAGCACTTCAAGCCTACAATTAGCTTTAGTGGGAAGGGAGAGGGCGAGTCCCTTGTTGTATAAAACAGTGGCATCCACCTGTTTCCCACACGATGGCTACGGGGAGGAGGAGCAGGAGGAAACCCCAGGGGCCCCCAGGGCTTACCAAGGCGGCTCCAGGAGACGATGGGCCGGGGGTTGCCCGTGGCGATGCACTCCAGCACAGCCGTCTGGTGCACGGTCAGCGTGAGGTTCTCCGGACCCACGAGAATCATGGGGTCCTTGTAAACGGTGGAGTGGGAGCCTGCAAGGACACAATCATCATTGAAAGGCATCTGATTATCTCTTGCTTAAAGGAAACATTGAGGACTTCATGTATACTCTAAGTACATCTCTTCTAAGTACATATCCCCTTTCATCAGGAACTGTAGTGATGGGACAAGGAGTAATGGGTTCAAACTGAAAAAGGGGAAATTTAGGTTGGATATACATAAAAAATTCTTCCCTGTGACAATGGGCAGGCCCTGGCACAGGGTGGCCAGAGAAGCTGTGGCTGCCCCATCCCTGGGAGTGTCCAAGGCCAGGTTGGATGGGGCTTGGAGCAACCTGGGCAAACAGAAGGTGTCCCTGCCCATGGCAGGGGGGGAAGCAGATGATCTTTAAGGTCGCTTCCAACTCAAACCACTCTAGGACTCTAAATCATGTGACCAGTGTAATCCTCAATAAAACTGAGATTAATAATAAAAAAAAAGGAGCACCATGTTTGCACAACAGTCACACTGAACACATTTTAAGTGTGCATTGGTATTCCTGAGGAAAACCCTTGAGCCAACTGACCCAGCCACAAACACCCCTGTTATCACTGGGATGTCAGTAGTGTAAAGAAGGAACTGCCCTATGAACTGCAGAGAGCAGATGTGCAGGAAAACCACAGTACATAGGGATGACAGAAGCTGCAGGACAGCAGGAATGCAAATAAATGAAGGAATTGCTTTATCTTTCAGCATCTCAAGCCATAAAGTAATCCATGCAGCCCATAATACCTAAATCTGCCTCTGTGAGCAGCGTCTCTTGCTGCTGGGTGTCATTTGCTCCAAAAGCCCTGTCCTGGGACACAGAGTGATGGAGGTGCCAATCCCTGAGTTGCTGAGTTGGGTTTTTTTTGAGGAAACGCCTCTGATGACTGCAGCCCACAGGGCTGTCATTTCCCTGGAGGGAGAGGATGCATCCCAGTGCTTTAATTGTGACACATTCACTGCTCACGGTACAATCACCAATCATTTATTTGCACTACAGTAGCACCAAGTGGCAGCAATCAAGAATGAAACCCATCACATAAGATGATGCACAGACCTATAATAAAAAAAATATTTGGGCACACAAGGACTGTGGGCATCAGACAGGCACAGGACAAGCAAAGAAAACAATTTTTCCTGGACAGGACAAGAGCATGAGACAGTAACACCATCCTGTATCAGAAATACCACAGCTGAAACCACATCTTAAGTCCCTGAAAAGTGCCTTATCCCTGGGCAAAATGTTCCTGCAGCCTTTACTCCCATTTCCTGAAAGCATAAGAGGAGGAAAACCAAGAGATATTCTCAGTTTTCTATCAGTAAACAGGAGCACTGAAAGTCTCTGCATTAGTCTTTCTCCCCATCTCCGATGAGAGCTGGGTTACACTCCAGAAATGCTGAGGTCAAGCAGTGTTTAAGGAATTCCATCAATCTGACAGCAGCTGCTGGCAAAAAAGCTCTGTACACCTGCGGAGAGAAACACCTGTGCTGGTCCTGTGCCCCCCAGCAGGAGAGGGGCACAGGGAGGGCTGGGGAGCAGAGCCCCTGGCTGGGCTTTGCTGTGGGGACCGATTCCTCTGCGTGGACTTTCCAATGTCCAAAAAGCTTGTTAAAGAGAAGTGATTCACCCAAAACTATGTGGAAGGGCTTTTCTCCAAGAAAAACCTTGTTTTCTTCCTGCACTTTGGAGCACTGCCTTTCTCAGCAGCTCAGGGCTGGAGTCAGGGTGTAGCAGGGGGATTTCGCAGTGGTCCAAGGGCAAACACGGATCAGAGCACCTCGTTTGTTAATTGTTCCTACAGGGGCTAAATGGGGAGCGATAAAGGGACTCCGAGCTCGTGTGTAAATGGGCAAAATCCAAGAAAAATCACCATGTCAGTGTGACTTAAGAGCTGACTTTCTCACTAAATGCATTTCACTGCAAGCCATAAAATGCAGATTTTTTGATGAGAACCAGAATGCACAATAAATTCATATGACCGGCTGGTTAACCCCAAGAGATCTGAAAAACAATACCTTCCCCTCAGTGCCTCGGAGTGCCTTTAAAACCCATGTAGATTTATTGTTCTAAGTCACAATACTAAATGTTCATGCTCAGAGTAATACGGTATTATCAGTGTATTATATAGCGATTTCAATATTTCAAAACACAGAGAAATGAAATGAATTGTCCAAGGTCACTCAAGAATATCAGCGAATGGGGAGTGAGATCAAAGAATTTCGAAAATGCGCTATTTTGGCAATAAAATATTTTAAAAATCCCATTCTTTGATTTATACTCTGAGTCCTAAATAGACATTCAGGTTTTGGGGTGTGGGCTCAGTTCCCTGAGTTTGGGCAAACCCTGCCCAGCTCTGGAAGTGGCACTGCTGCTCACCTTCTCCTGCAAAGGCCACAGAATGATCCTGCAGCTTTGCTGTTGAGCCCAGTGCCCATGACAGTGCCAGCTCCAGGGACAGATGGGACAGTGATCCAGCAGGGATAGGCAGTCAGACATCAGCACCACACAAAGGGGTTGACCATGTCCCACCATCAAGGAGGAGGTTTTCTTCCACAACCTGAACAGCCCTTTGATGCAGGGTTGGAGAGGAAGGAGTGACCAAACGAGGGACTCATGGCAGGGGAGCACTGCTGGATTACACCAGAGTTCAGAGCAGCACAGGGGGAATTTATTTTGAAAGGAAAAAAGGTTCTAATGATGCCCACAGTCCCCAGGGACACCACCAGCAGCAATCGAGGTGAGGATGGGGAGGTCCCTGGCACCACCAGCAGTGACAGGCACTCCAGCAGGGAACAGGAGCGTCGCCTGCCAGATCTTGATCAAAAGGACAGCAGCAGAGAGAGATGCAGCTCACACGGGGAAGGTGTCAGTGCAGAGAGCAGGCAGCCCCTCGGGAGCAGCTCCGCTAAGCAGGCACTTGAAAATAATCAATCAGCAGGACTGGAAGACATCCCTGTGCCTGCCGCTCGCTCCCCCCAACCGCTGCCAGGGAGGGGAAGGGAAAGCACTGCGAGCAGGCTCCTTCAGCCACACAGGCAGCCACCCTCCTCCTCCTCTTCTGCCAGGCTGTGGCAGGGCCCAACAGGGCACAGAGGCTTCCAGAGCCCATCTTCATCCTCTCCCTCCTTCAACTCCCCAGCCAGGGCTCCGTTTGGAAGCCCCAGGGAGGCAGATCTGGTGCTTCTCTCTGGATGAAGCAATGGATGAATTTGCTGCTCTGTGAGGAAAAGAGGAAGCCCTCCTGCTACCATGAAGAGCAGAGAGAACCATTCCCTTCATGCCTCAACACAAGACAGATGTGGTACAAAGATCTGCAAGAATCCTGCTTACCCCACCACACCAAACTCCATGTGCACAGCAGCCCTTGCCTTAGCTCAATATTTACTGACACAACACCCACACCAGTGAAGCAACGTCCCTGTGCCACCTCTGTGGTTCACCACAGCCTCTGCTTCTGTGCCAAAGCCTGGGGTTCACATGCTAACACATACCTGCTGTCCTAACAGATGTTTCTGTGCTCTTAGCAAACAGCACAGAGCTCAAACCTTTTCCATGGAGGTTTAACCCAGTGCAACGGGTTTCCCATGCAAAGGTCCCGTTACAGCAGCTCTGCTGACATGTGGGCACTGAAGCATGGTCCAAACCCTTCAACAGACACTTATACATGGTGCCTGTATTCATCATCCAAATGCTTTAAGGAAGAGAAAAAACCACAAATGTTTCACAGACAGGAAACCCGGAAAATATCCATCTGAAATGAGGGATGGTCAGATAAGAACAACTAGCGCTTTTTGTCCTGCAAGAAATAATAACTCAGGCCAGCAAACTGACACAAAGAACTTCACCACATTGAAAATTTACTGTTCTTTTTTTTCCCTCCACGTGGCTACTGTTCAAATAGATCAAGAAAACAGATAAGTAACAGGCACCAAAAGCTCCCAGGTCTTTCAGAACCAGTTAACCTGCTGCTTTCTTTCCCCGTCAGAGTTGATATACACAGCATCACTCTTCCCTTGGCTGCACCCCATTTCACACATGCTGCTTTTTTTCCATCAGCAGAGGCTAATCTGACTCTCTGCACAGATGTTAAGTCTCTGCTCCAGAACCACTGGCCAGGCAGCATTTTGGAGAGTGGTGGGAAGATGTGAGATGTGACTATGCTGGTGAGCCTTCAGCTACTGGGTACCAGCAATTCTGTGTATCTGATGGACAAGAGGATAACAGCTTGAGGGAATATGCTGCATATGAAAAAAGTTCAAAGAGAAACACACACTCAAGCAGCCCTGTGCAGACTTCCCCTGCCTCTTATCTCCAAAGATGCAATCTCCGTTTCCACAGGGGATCTGGAATGTCTCCCACTGGAGAGCCAAGGGTGCATCACCACTGTTGTCACAGGGGAGCACAGTGGGTACCCAGAATCTTAGGAGGGTCCTGGCTCTGAGTCCTGTATCTCAGAGGTCCCCCTGCCAGCAGGACACAGCCACAATTTTGCAGTGACTACTTCCTGGCACTTTTATCTTCCACAAACGCCCCAATGTTCAGGACAAGGAAGCTGTCCTGTTTTCATACGAAGATGTTGAGCTTATGAAAGGCATTTCTAACAGGGCACAAAGGTGTCATTCACTCCTGACTGCTTCTTGATCATCACACCCCACCTTGGGCACCATGAAGCCAAACAGCAAGTATGTGATTTTGACCTTTTTCAGGGGAGGAGTCCATAAGGCACCAGTATTTCTTCAGCTGGAGCTTTCAGAGGTGAAAACCTATTTCAGTCACCGACCTCAAATGTGGATAAAGAACCAAGTCAAAACTCAGCCTGGGGTACTCAGGGCTCCTCCTTCTTGTCTTCCAAAGGAAGGTTAGCCTGCTTCAGTACACACAATGCTAACAGCCTACAATTCCCTCATTAGATAAAGAATTGATCGCCCTGTGTGCTGCAATTACTTCCAGAGTGGGCAGGTCTCATAAGGAAATGATGAATCTTCCACATTTCCAAAAGAATTTATTTAATGTACAGCTGCTGTAACTCAATTTTCTCACTGTCCTCCCTCTACCCAGAAACTGGCATTAATTTACAGGCAAAGAGACAGATCTATCTGCTATCAAACGGACTCATCTGGCAGGAACTAATAACAACCCAAAACACAGAAGGTGTTATAGCTGGACAGAGGAATGCCTCTCAGTGCTGTTAGCCTGAGGCTCTCCTGAACTGTCCCGGTCCGGGACAGCAGTGGGAAGAAGACAGAAAGGCAGGCAGGACAGCACAGCTGGTACTAACCTGACACAGTGAGTCGGGCCTCCCGGCTGAACTTCACATTGGCGATATTGGTGGCAACGCAGTGAAATATTCCACTGTCTTCTGCCCTCAGCCCTGTAATCTGGAGAACCCCCTTAGGAAGCAGCGTGTACCTGTGGGAAGAGAAAAGCAGGAACAAAAGCTTGCAAAGCAGGACATGATGTGACAGCAGCTGCACACCCATCCAGGTGAGGCAGGCTGGCTCCCCACATCCCAGGGTGGAAGTGACAATACACTGAGCGATGCAACCCCCACAGGCTGAGCCCACACCTATCACTGCATCAGTTCTTTATTTTTATGGATACATGAGCCTCTGGTCTTCTTTAACAGAGGGGTATGTTCCCCTTCTTTATCTCCTGTTGCATCCTTGAGAAATGATGTCTTTTGCTGGAAGGCTACAAAGTAGATGCTTCCTATTTAACCTGTGGAAAAGCTCTGGCAGTGCATTTTCATGTGAACACAGCTGACATGGGAGTTATCATGATGTGGGAATTATCACTCATCAGCTGCAGCAAAGTGACCATGGACAAGTGTCAGGGGAAGCCTGTGCTCCACACTCCCCGCTCCAGGTCCAGCTCTCAAATCCACCCAACCTTAAAACCTCAAATGCATGAAAAGGCATGTTTAAAATAAATATTGAGTGGGCAAATGTAAACATCAATAAATATTTTATATCTTTAAAACACAGGTACATTTAAATCACACATGCATACACACATATATGTACACATACATTACAGGTTGCTTGGCAACCATGTATTTAAATTGGCTGGTAGTAAGTCATTACACTGTGATGAGTTAATAATCCATTTCCGTCTGGAAGATGAAGAATATCTTTTCCATATCAGCATATGGTTAAGTGCCTATAACCTGCTCCCTGTGCCGGGTTCCAAACGCGCGGCTCCGTGGCGGGGTGACAGCAATCAGTTTTACACGGCCCGAAGTTGATTGCAATCTCTCTGGGACTTTAAAATGCTCATTGTTTTGGATGAATTATACCACAAGAAGCCTTCGTTTTTGTTAACAATCTGCCCACAGCATTAGAAGATTCAATTCCAAAGCTATTATTCTGCCTTCAAAGCCTCCAAGTGCAAGACTCGGCATACAAATTTATATACACTTTATACGCAGAAATGCACCAGGCGTGATTAATGCAGAAATCCAATTCAGTTAAAGAAGCAACTCTCATCACCCAGGCTCTGGTGTCAGAGATTAATCTACTGAGCTGACAACAAAAGCCTTCCCCAGTAACTTTGCTCCTACAAAAAAAGCCAAATCTGTTCAAAATCAGGACACAGATGTAGCAAAACTGCTCCTAGCCCATGTGCCCCTGGGCTTGGGCAAGGTCCCTCTCCTGGAGGAGAAGCAGCAGGGATGAGCTCAGCTTGGAGCTCTCTGGGTTGGAGAAAAGTCTTGTATTCTTGGTCTTGGACCTCCTCAGTCTTGGGGTTCCCCAGCCTTGGAGAAAAGAAGCCCCGATCACATTTAAATCCCTGCCACATCTCTGACCATCTCCACACCTGTGTTCCTGGGATCAAGGGACAAGGATCAATGACACATGAAGGACTTTAGGGGAACTTCATCTGTCCTGGAACATCTCATCAGGATGCCACAAGGCGTCAGGCCTGTTCTCTGCCCCTTACTTCTGCTGATGCCACCTCCGATCAGTCACCCTGCTCTACCACATCGCCAGTATGAGTAAGAATCTTTCAGAGGAGATCAAGCTTAACAAATCAACCCTGTGCTGGGCTAAAAAAACTCAGATGAAAAACGCAAGGAAAGAAAAACCTGACAGTTGCAGTTTTCCACGGCAGATTTGGGTCTCTTGGGCCCTTCTACTGTAAGTTCACCGCCACGCTGAAAAGGTCAGGCATTGTTCCAGCCCTCACGTTTTCTCCTGCCTCCAAAGAACCCAACCACGCTCTGCCTCAGAACTGACGTTTTTAAGAATAGGGGCTTTCAGGAAAATATTTCCAGCTTCCTGGTTTCGCCCATTCCCAAGGCGCGGGTGCCAGTTCGTGATGGAGGTGTGCTGTGACCAGTTGTCTCCTGCCATGGGGTGTGTGGCTCCCGAGCTCCAGCTGGGACTGCCGGCGGCTGCCGGCACCGAGCACGCGTTTCCTGCCACCTGCCCCGCGCCGCTCCGAGGATCAAACCCTGATGAGGGACGTTTCCGACGCGAAGGGAGCAGCCTGTCAAACACAGGAAGCGACGACGTGCCGCTCCTGCTCTAGGCTGGGAAAGGGGGCAGCTGGAGCCTCTCTTCAGGAGAACTGCTTGGGAAATGGCAGCCCAGGGTGCTGTGGGATGCTCTCTGCAGAGCTTCCCTCTTGCCACACACAAGGCAGTCCACCTGGGAAGGAAAGTCTAGCGGCCATGGTGTAATTCAGCACTTGCAAGAGTTCAGGATGCACACGGAAGATCCTAAGTCATGGATCTGGCTCAGAAAGAGTTACACAGAATGGAGCCACAGAGGGATGATGGATACCGAAGCTACCCAGCTCTTTGAGGATTACTGGGCAGGTTCTTCGTGCTGGAAAATAAACCTGGAAAAGGACTGATCAAGGAGGGGTCAGTGCAAGCCCTTCAAAATCAGCTAATGGGCTTTATCTACCTCTGCTGGGAGATGCCAGTACCTCTGCATGGTGTTTGGCCAGAAGGAGCCCAGACAAGCCGTAACATTAATGGAAAGAGTCTTCCATGGCAGAAACACTGGCCAAGACCCTCAGCCCAGGTTAGCTGTCTCTGAGTACAACTGTGAAAGCAATAGCAAGCCTGGTCACCCTTTTCCACCAGGAGAAAGGTCAGCAGCACGTGGCTTGGACATGTCCTACCTTTCGTTGTCTGTGTTGACCGGCATGCTGTTCTTATGCCACAGGATGACTGGCTCGGGCAAGCCATGGATCTGGCACTGGAATCTTGCTACACCACCTTCCTCCACCACTGCGTTCTGAGGGTGGATGTGGAAGTCGGACATCGCTGGAAGACAAAAAGAGAGACAGAATTATTCACATGTGAAGAGAGATCCACAACTGGAAGATGTCAACAGCTTCACTTGACCTAGAAACACCCTGATTACCCACAGCTAGCAAATGGGATTGTAATGCAAGAGCAGAAGGATGGTTTGCAGCCTAACCTCCTGCATGGACAAACAAGACTAGTGGCAAGTTCTTGATATCTGCCTGCCTCTGCACATTGAACTGATTGACACAACCAGAGCAGGAGACCATGCTCCATGACCCATACGGTCTACGGGAGCAGCGAGATACACGGACACTGCACTGACACTTATCAGAGGTCTTTCTCTGCTTGAGCAGGTTTTTATCCTAGTTCACACCAGAAAAGATATGTTGATTCTTTCTGTTGCCAACATCTTATTAGCTGTAAATATCCTTCTGATGTGTGTAGCTTGACTCCCAAACTCATTTTGTTTAAATATCTTGACCAGAACAGCTCCCCACTACCCTGGTAAAACCTACAGCCCTTGATTTCCATCTCTGCTTGCAGGTGCTCCTGCTCGCTGCATACTCTGCCTTCCAGCACTGCAGAAGGAACAGCCACATCCCCACGCCGTGGAGCAACAGGGTTCAGCTGACAGAAAGAGCAGCTGCCAAGAGCTCAGCAGCTCAGCAAAGCGAGGCTTTTGGAGCTGGGACCACCCAACAGCAAATGACAAACCCCACCACGAAGGGTGAATACAGCCCAGCCTGTTCCAGCACAGCCACAGCTGTAACCATCATGTGGAAAGACTCTGGCACACTGTTAGAGCTACATAAATAATACCTTAATTATTACTATTAATTAATTGGAAGGTGCTGCCTGTTGACTCCGCAATAAACATATTCAAAGCTAATAAACATCCCAGTGGTTATTTAGCTCATGATTCATTTAAAGTGCTGCATCCACGGGAAGATCTCTCACATTACCCTAGAAAACAAACTCCAAAGGAGCCCCTGCTCTGCCGCCCCAGCCCAATGACACGTCTCTCCCCAGCAAGAAAGCCTCGTCCCCTTTTACATGCATCAAGTGTAATGACTGTAGCTCTGCTAAGGTACAAGCTGCCTGTGTGTCAGGGCAGCTTAATCACTCATCTGCAAACTGCAGTTGGGCTCAGGCAGATGGGAGATGGCCATTAGCAATCATACATTAAATATGTGTTGCATTAACCTGCGCTGCTCCCGCAACCACCGCTCTCAACCCGCTGACGGCAGATTTGTTAAGCTGATGGAGGAACACAGAGCAAAGCCCCGGCCCTGCACGGCCATAGGGCTGGGATGGTTTTGTAGCCAGGAGTGTGGGATGGGCAGCCAGCCCTACACTGGGAAGCACTGATGGGAGTGGGATCAGGGGGTGGCTGCCCAATGCTCCGGCCAGATGGGAACACAACAGCACAAGGCAAAAGATCACAGAAAACTATATTTCCCTTTCCCAAGATGAAAGCTAATGCAATTATCCTCTCTGGTAAAGGATGGAGCCCAATGGTGCAATGGCAATTTACCCAATTCACATAAATTTAGCCTTGAAATGAGACTGATCATGGCCCAGAGCACTCAACCATGTGGGAAGAAGCCCTAAGGCTGCTGGGGGGTCTCCCACACCAGGTGATCCCTCTTCCAAGGTGGGAAGGGATTTTCCAAAAAAATGGAGGATCCAGGGGTGCCTGTGGCAGGAGAGCTCAAGGGAGCCTGAAGGGAGACCCAGGCCAGGGTGAGCATCTTGCAGTCAAAGTTTATGGACCCTCACCAAGAAACAAATCTAAGAATTAATGAGAATGACACAAAGCTCTTTAATAAAGAAAAAAAAAGCAGGGATTCAGATGCCTGCAGGAAAATTCCTTTCAAATGTACAGATGCTCAGCACTGAGGTTTTTCGGTGGCTGACGGGGTTGATAAGGAGAGGGAGGTGTGAATGAGAACAGCCCTGGCACAGACTTCGCTCTGCTGGCTACAGAATTCATCGCTGTTCCTTTATTTCAATAATATCACCTCTTATAGGTAAAACTGCAGCAATAACCTCTACTCTTAAAGACACCAGTATTAATATTTATCATGAATAAAACATGGAAAGTTATAAATAATTCAGTTATGAGGATGTTAAGTAAAATATTACTCTTCAACGACCCTATAATGTGGCTTTGAAGCACAGTTTTATGTTAAATGCCTAGGAAACACTGTGACCCTTGCCAAGACCAGCTGGTTTGCAGAAGATGCATTAAAAATTTATGCACCGAGCTACAAAATGCTATTTTTAAAACAGGTTTACCAGTTTATTTACAGTTGCAGAGACAAAAGATTTTTGGCACATCCCTTGTAAAACAGCGACAAAACTTCAGTGTGAGTGATTACCTGGTATTTTCAGCCTGGGAATAAATCACTGGGTGGAAGGAGAGGAGAAGGATGGGAGCTCAGTTGCTTTACAGGGCATTGCTTGGAGGGGCTACGCCTCTGCTGACCCACATGAGGTTTTTACACACGTCCCAACTGACTGTAACAAACTCACGGAGCAGAGTGTTTGCTCCTGTTTGTCACTTGTCTTTGCCCAGCAGGCGCCAGGACCCCGTTACCAGCCGGGCACTATTGTTGCAGCCGCCACAGAGAAGCGCTGCGCCAGCCCGGGTGGGGTTGGCCAGCAGCCAGGGAGCTGCAGCTCATTTCTATGCTAATGGCCATAATAATTTTAAAAATAAATACATGCAATCACAATATTCTCCCGCGAGCTCCTAAGAGGGGAGGCACTCTCTAATCCATCTGCCCGCCATCTCCATCATCCGGCAAGGCAGCATCCACGTGCCAACAGAGGGACTGGTGCTGCCCAAGGCCCTTTGTACCATCATCAGAGGAGGTGAACGCCACCCTGTTCCCATTAAACTTCCCTCTGCCATCTCCAGGTGTCATCAAGCCATAAAAACAACATAAATCACAAGCACACTCACTGCTCCACACGGATGCTCCAAGCCATGGTGTTTCGGTGCTCCTGCTGCCATCTCACCTGGATTTGGCCACGGTACAGAGACTGGCACAGGGCAGGGACAGACAAAACAAGGGCTCACAGCAGATGGGGAATAGTCCTGGCAGTCCACCCGCACTGCAGGCATGGGAAAGCCTCCTCCCAAAAGATGCTGGCCAAGGCTAGATTCAGACTGACACAGCCACCCTGACACATGAGGCAGAGGAGCTACTCTTCATCTCTCCTTGCCTCATGTTATAGGATCCTCAGCTAGGATGATGGTGGAACACAGGTGAGGCCCTTCCCTAAGGAGAACCTCATGTTTGGGATCACCCACCACCTAACCTTCACTTGGACACAGTTCCCAAAGGCACGTCCCATGGACACAGCACAGGTGAGCAGCAACTCCCACGCTCATCCATATTCACAGAGGATTCATTCTGAGGTCTCCTCTAATCAAAGCACAAACACTCTCTCCATCCCAACAGACTCTGTGGAAAGGCCAACCGAATAAAAATGAAAATAGGTATTGAGTGAAATTTTCTCTACTCCATAAAAAACTAAATTGAAACCATTAGTGGCCAATCCTTTTTTGCTCAGTACAGCATTAGTGTTAAGCCAGAGATTGACCTAGATTTGATATAGAGAAAGAAAACATTAACTTGGTATGTCAAAGCAAATCCCAGGCCTTTAGAATCGTTAAAATGCAAACACTGTGCAGGCACAAGGAGAGGAGGAAGACTTGAAAGGTTCAGCACCAAGCATGGTGTTAGGAGAGCATTTGGGAAGCCCATCTAGTTCTGGATTCACACTGCCTTTTGATTAAATCACCTATGGGGAAAGAGACCCAGGTTGGTTCTGACACAGGAGGATGCTGGGGATGGCCAAGCATTCTCACCACCATTAGATGCCACATAGTCCACAAATAGCAACCCACAAGCGAAGATCCTTTCTCCACATTTCTGACACCAACCTGTTACATTCAGACCTTTTCCAATGGAGGCATGTGGTTAAAATGCCTCAAAGTTAACATAGTACAAGCAACAAGAGTTTTATGGGGATGTGCCTCCAGGACCTGGGCCTCCAAATGCTCCTGCCCAGGAGAACACACTTTGTTAGCTCCGTTATAACTGAGGAAAGTGAAATCTGCGAGGTAAATGATTTGCCTGGTGCAAGAGAACAAGTCATGGACAAGTTGGCCCCTTCCAAGATGGGCTCCATCCTGATGATGGTGACAGCTGTAGCTTTGCATAATGAATTTCTCTATTTACTAATAAAACTGAATTTCCCCTTTCGTCACCAGAAGTCAGGGTTGTTTTTAAAACATGACCACCATGCCAATTAACCCAGACCCGAACTACTCTCAGATCAGGCTGAGAGCTCCAGCAGAACAAACCTTGACTATGTGTGAGATTTACTGAGCATCTAACTCCTTCCCAAACGCTTACCCTGTAAGCCACCAGTACTAAGGCAAGTGAAGGCATTAAATTTCCAATTCCCTCTTGACTTAGAAGACCTTCACCATTAAGTTAGTAACTGGCCAGGGAGTATTTTCAAAGCAGTCAGCAGGTGAAGGCTCTGCAGACACAGGTCCCTTATTTGTCTCCTCCACACTCTGGAAATGAAGGATTCTCCTGCAAGAAAGAGCTGGCACAAAAGATGGGGGGCGTATGGACACCACAAATCCCATCCTCTCCTCTCTTCCCCCTGCCTTCAAACAGCGGCACTTTCCCGAGCCTTTAAGAAAAGGACACTACATCTTCTTTCTCTACATTTTTTTTTCCCTTGTAAATTTTAAAAATTGCATTTTTATAACGCTAAATAAAAGCCCACGTCACACCAGCTACTCCAGCTGCAGAGCAGCCTCTGCGCCTGCGAGCCGGCCCTGCGTGTCTAATGACGCTATTGTGAGAGGTTGTTGCTGAACTGCCATGAGCCCAATTTTGAATGCAAGTTGCTTTGTGCATAGTGAAGCGTGAACAACAGCGCCGCCCATTTATCTATTTAATTCTCCAGGAGTAGCAGGAGCGGGGCCCTTCGCTCACATCTTAAAGGGAAGAAAAATCGCCTTTCTCTCAGCTTTGGAAAAGGAGGGAAATATTAAAGAGCAGCCGTGCCTTTCCTAGCACCGAGGAAAATCCTCTCTGCCCCTGCCCACTAATCATAGCAGAGAAAATACCAAATCTCTATTGTCCGTGCTGGGTCTCAGATCTCAAAAGAAAACAGGCTGCAAGACTCAGGAGAGTTTGAAGCAAGAAAAGTATTTTGGAGGAATGTAGCTCGTTTAGGAGGAACCAAAGCACATGGTTAGATGAGAAAGGGAGGACAACCCAAGCTCACTCTGTGCAGATGTACAGGGAAAGAGGGCCAGTCCTGTACATTTTTTGTTTGGAATATTTGCAAACAAATGCTTGTTCCTCTTTTGCTTTGGCTGTTGTTTTCTCTTCCTGGAGCTGACAGGACAACTCAGGGAAGAGATGGAGGACAGTCCGGGCTCTCTGACCTCTCTGCATTTTGTATCCTCATGTCTCTTGTGTTCACATGCAAGGTTGAGTAGAATAACTGAAACAAGGTTGAGAAGACACCACATCAGATGGCCTTCTCTGGTTGAGGAACAAAGTTTCCACCTGGCCTGGTTTTTCCTTCTGTCTTAAACCCCTGGGACAGGGATGAAAGAGAGACAACCACGATAATGCCTCACAGTGGGACACAGCAGCTGCCCACGGAGGGGAACATGCAACAGATATTTACAAGAGAACGGGGGAAAAGAAATCTACTACCTCATGACTCAAGTCCACCAGGAGGCAAATTACTGCCTGATTTGGGACTATGCCTTCTCAGTTTTTTGCATAACATGTGAAGTGACTGTGAGCCAAATCCAGCCCAGGTCACCTCCCCGCCGCAGCGCCATGAACAGCAGCGATGGACGCTGCTGACCCATGATTTACTGTTGGTTTTGCTGCTTTGAGAAGCAGAAAAAAAGCACAGAGGCCTGTGGGGGCTGCTTCTGTGTGGGGATGATAAATATCCTGTGAAAGTAATGAACACATCTCCGCTGCACGCAGAGGGGACATGCTCAGCAGTCCCTGGTTGCTCTACCAGCCCCGCACAAGTGAAGGGCCAGGGCTGGGAGGAGGAGGATGGGTTCTCCCAGAAAAAGTCCCTGCAGGGACTTTATTGTGGTATATGTAAAAGCTTTGAATGCTTGTGCTGCAGTTCCACTCTTCCTGAGGCTCCACTGAATGTCCTCCCCAGCACCAGCACCCCCAGCCTCTCCTGCACAGTCACACGCACCTTTGAGCCCGTCTCCCAGTCCTAAAAAACATTTAGTATATTCACTGCAGCTTGCTTACTGGAAAAATAACTACACCACCATCAGTTGTTGATGCAGAGGTACTCTCCCATGAGTGGGACAGACTTTTGTCTGGATAAATGCAGCCTCTGCACCACGCATAGAAAAGAAAAGGACCATATTCTTCAAGGGCTGTTTTATACTGAAGTATCTTGTAATTTCTAAAAACTCACCAAAAATTGCACTTCTAGAACGAGACTGCACCCACACTGTCCCAGTACAGCACGCCACGGAGTGTCCCCAACATCTGACACCCCATCACCCTTGCTGTCTTGACCTGGGGGAGGATAGAGCTGCCAGAGGAAACCCTCAAGAGCATCTGGCCTTCACCACATTCTCCCGTGTGCAGCAGCACTGCCCAAATGCTGCCTGCTCAGACCCAAGACCCCATGCATTGTGGCTGCAGC
This sequence comes from Scytalopus superciliaris, assembly GCA_013400415.1. Lineage (NCBI taxonomy): Eukaryota > Metazoa > Chordata > Aves > Passeriformes > Rhinocryptidae > Scytalopus > Scytalopus superciliaris. The sequence continues at coordinate 643,602 of VXBX01009318.1, read as the reverse complement.
CAGGAATCATCCCAACATGGAAATAAGAGCAGTGAGCCCCGGTGTATTGGCACAAACACCCTCACTGAAGCACAGGGAGCAACTTGGGCATCCTCAGGCATCTTCAATAAATCTACTGGTCATTTTAGAGACAGGCACAAAGTGACACCTGTGGTCACCACCCAAATCCCACATCACCCCTTGAGTACCAACAGCACACTCTACCCACAAGGGAACACTACTCCTTACAAACCACTTAGAAAGACACATCTTGGTAATTCCATGGATCAAATTTCCCCCTTCCCTCGTGCTCAGAGCACGCAGCAGCATCCCCCACTGTGTTACCTGCTACGCAGAGCAGCACGACAGGCAGCCCATGGTGGTTATTCATCTTCCAGCACACTCTTGTTTTGCAGGGGAATTGACTAATAAACAGCCCCTTTAGCGCTCTCAAATTGGTTTCAGGGAGAGAAGAAGTTTCTGGTGAAGAGGGAGGCATTGCTGGGAGAGACCTTTATCAGGGAGCTCTATTGCAGTAATTTTTCAAGACGAAATTGCTCTGTGGCTCGTGACAGCATTTAGTGTATCCTGAGGCGACCATCTGAGAAGGCAAACCTGTGGTCCTGCCGCCCTGCTGCTGGAGGGAAGGGGGAGTATTAAATGTCATAAACAACTCTTAATTTGCCTGGGTGGGCTGCACATGGGGCTGGTGATTCTGTGGTGCAAGAGCAGGTTATCTGTCAACAGCATGGTGCTCCAGCACCAAAGGTGATGCTGGCTGGGCAACACCCGCTGCTGGGAGACCTGCCCAGGGGTGCAACTCACCACAGAGGGCTCCTGGGTTTTTGTGGGGTGACTTCTTAAGAAACCTCAGCATCACATGAGGCTCCCCCGTCCCAAAGCAGGGCACTCTCCAGCACCACAAGAAGATGCTCCCTCCTGCTGTTGCATCCACAGCAACGGCTTCTTCAGGACTTTCTTCTGAAGCACATGTTCACTCTTTGCAAAATACTGACAACTTATCCCACTCAAGTGCCCCTGCAAACCCCTGAAATAATGAGAAAAATGAAGGGCAAGTTGTCTGCAAGGCTCTGGGAGAAGTTGGCTCAGCAAGGGCAGAGCAAAGCATGCAGCACACTGCCAGCAGGCAGGTCTCTCCTGCCAGATTCCCATCCATAGCTCCTCGTGTTTTCCCTACTCCGACACACACAATTAAGACAAATTACATAGTTACCATTTTGATTTGTTGCACAATAACGATGCTTTCCATCTCTCTCCCAAATATTGATGGAGATAGTACAAGAGGAAGCTCCCACACAGCTGGTTTTGGCCCTGGACCACTTTGTTTGCAGCCAACTCCTTCCAATACTGAGCGCGGACGAGCAATCCTGCTTTTTATCAGCTTGGAGAGGCAGCGAGCCAACCAAGCACGAGGCGTTATCCTGCTCCACCACAGCCCTCACAACACCTCTGGGTAGAAACATCCCTGCTCAGACCTCCCTGAGCAAAGCCAGCAGCTTCCCCGCTTTTTTGTGCTCACCAACGAGCACAGACTTTGTTTCGGCATCTCTGGAGGCACCAGTGGAATCCAGAAAAAAGGTGAAGGCAAGGAAGCTTTTCATCACGACTGCCCACGGAAATGCCATCAGCCTCGCTTTCAGACAGGGAGCTGTCCTGATTTACAGGCTAATGAATTTTAAATGAGATGCATTTTTTAATTTTTTGTTGTCAGCCCCCATTTTTCTGCCAGCAATCATTCCAGTAATAGCTTTAAATTTTCAGCATCTGTTTTTACCAGCTCTCTTGTAATTAGTTTACTAATGTATTTCACTGTGCCTTTGTTATTTTCAGAGAATTACTTCATTCCCAGCTATCAGAGATAGTGCACTTCAGTCTATAAGGAGTTTGGCCTTTGTTCCCTCGTGGTTATTCACATGGGGGAAGATGGCTCAGTGAATGACAAGCCTTTCTATCACTACACATTCTCCATTTAATGTCTTTATACTGGCTCATTAATTACCACAGAAAACTCCTTTCCGAATGGAACCTGTGATTTATAGAAGACTTGGGCAAGGTGCCATTTTTATCAGGCCGACAGCGAACAGCACCAGTGCCAGTAATTCACTCTTCATTTTCCCTTCTGCTGCAGCAGGGTCAGCCCTGCCACAGTCGGAGCTCTGCCTGGGCAAGGGAGCTCAGCGAGTGCTGGGTGCTGCTGAGCCACGGTCATCATGCTGCTCCTGCATGGCTGGGATGGCCAAGCCCACGGAAAACTGAGCCAGTACCATTCTGCCCAGGTACCACAGTGCCTGCTGTACAGACTGAGACATTCCCTTAGGCAGTGGCTGGGAAGTGCCTAGAATAGGTGAAACCGCCCCCAAGATGATCTCTTTCTTAAATCTCCTTGTGAGGGGAAGAAGAGGGGCAGACACTGATCTCTTCTCTGTGGTGACCAGTGACAGGACCCAAGGGAATGGCCTATAGTTGTCTCAGGGGGGGTTTAGGTTGGATATTAGAAATAGGTTCTTCCCCCAGAGGGTGGTTGGGCACTGAACAGGCTCCCCAGGGCAGTGGTCACAGCACCAAAGCTCACAAAGTTCAAGAGTGCTTGGACAATGTTTTTAGGCACATGGTGTGACTCCTGGGGACGGCCCTGTGCAGGGTTAAGAGTTGGACTCGATAATCCCTGTGGGTCCCTTACAATTCAGCATATTCTGTGATTCTGTGAAATCTGGTGGTCCAACATGCAGCACGAAGTATCTCATAGCACTCGGCAAAAACCCAAGCCCAGCCTGGAGCAAGACTCAGGCTTTGGCGATGGAGCAGGAGGAGATGATGGACTGTGTGGTACCCAGACACACCTCTGCCGTGACCCATCACACAGCAGGTCTGAGTTCCAGCTGTATCCTCAGACTCTAAAACATTACAGACCTGCAGAGCTCCCAGCACACAGGGATCAGAGGGGGGTGAAGAGCTGCTCAAAGACATAAGGCAAAGGTTCCCTGTGGACTCAGGGCAGCCAGAGCACAGGGGAAAGGCAGCTATGGGATTACCCCAAACAATGGTCTCTCTGTCCAATGGAAATTAACTTCACATCCTCCAGAACTTTGTGTCTTTCACCATATCCATACTCTGTGCTGAGCATAGATAAACTGCTGGACCCCTTATTTATCAAGGAATGAAACAGAGGTGGAAATGGTGCACACGCTGACTAAAGAAGCTGCTCAAATAGAAAAAACACCCACAAAAGGCTGGATTTCCATTGCTTGATGCAGAGGAGCCACCTCACACCATTGCAAGGGAAAGTCTCAGCATCCCCTGTGCACAGAGGAAGGAGAGAGAGGAGGCTCAAGGATCCCAGCACAGGCACAGAGTGAGCTTTGCAAAGAACTGCTCTAAAGCTCCTTTCTGTTCATTTTAACTCTGAATTTCATTCAAATAGAGATGATTTTCCAAAATGCTGAAAGCTCCTCTGCTTCCATCCCTTGATGTTGAGCACAGATATTTTGTCCTGATGTTGCCCAATCCAGATTGAAGGTGACAATATCAAAGGTGTAGGAAGGACTGAACCACTGTGATCCTGAGAAAATCCAGGTCCCTGCCAGGTCTGCCTTTCCTCTGAGCAGCAGCTAAGCCGTTAGCTGTCATCTCGTCCCTGTGGCTGAGTTACATATATAAATTCCTGTTCGCTCCTTGGCAATAGCAACAGCTTCCTATTTTGCTGGCAGCAATCCAGGGGAAATTCAAGCTGAATTACAGCCATTCTTCAGAAAATAGGCCAAATCCACGAAAGCAGGACACATGACCGCAGACGTAGAGCTCGTCCTTTTTTCTATTTATTTCGCGGCGAGAAGCCCCGTTGGCTGAAAATAGCTTATCTCTGGAAGTCCCCCTTTCCGTTGGCGGCTGCCGCTCCTGGCTGCCAGCCAAACCATTACCACCTCAAAGAGAAAGTTCAGAGCTCCGGAGAATCGGCCCCACGGTACAGGACGTGCGGTTTGATGTTTTCACCGATTTCTCTCTGGGAGCTCGGAGGAGATGGGGATTGTATTTCTGAGCACGAGCCAGAGAGTGTTAACTCCTTTCCTGCAACTCCGCTGGGATGGTCGGACCTGGGGCTGTACCCCAGCACTGCTTGTCAGTGCAGCAGTACCTGTGTGTACATGTGCATGTGTGATAGGAGGAAATTGATCCCTGTGAGGGTGGGCGGGCCCTGGCACAGACTGTCCAGAGAAGCTGTGGCTGCCCCATCCCTGGAAGTGCCCAAGGCCAGGCTGGACAGGGCTTGGAGCAACCTGAGATAGTGGAAGATGTCCCTGCCCATGGCAGGGTGTGGAAGCAGATGATCTTTAAGGTCCCTTCCAACCTGAATCAGTCTAGCATTCAATGACTCTATGATACAGCACAGGTGGTAACACAGGCTGGATTCCCTGAGCCAGGGTCCCTCCTGACACCCATTCCCACAACAAGGTGAGAGCCTACATTGCATGCTGGGTCCATGTGAAGCAGCCACTCTATCCAAAAGCACCTCTGCACCCACAGCAAGTCATCTCTCCTCCCTAAACACCTCACAGCATCCTAAATACAACTGGGAGACATATCACCATCTTGACAGATGCAATTGAGGACATAGGAGAATGGTTAAAGATAAGAAGGATGTGGAGGATGGTCACACAGAGGAAGGAAGTAATAGCAGAGCTACAAAACACCAATCTCACCACCATCTTTATCTTCTCCACTATCACCAGACCATCACTGAACCCAAGGAGCAGGGATGCATTCCAGAAAACACAGCTCTCCAGGGAGCACTGGCTTCTTGTTGATAAGAAGCAGAGAGGCTTATCTTCCAAACCTTCCATGACATCTCACCCCGGGCCCGGTTTATCAAATTAAACTCATTACCTCTGAGGATTTGTTGAAAAGAGGTGGCAGGAGAAGAGTGGTGGGTCAAGGAGACAACGCTCCCACCAGCCTGTGGTGCTGCTCCTGGCTCAGCATGTCCTCACCAGCACGTGCTGAGCAGTGGTGGCTGGTGGGGCAGCACCCCTGTGAAACCACCACCAGCACTGAACCATCCCAGAGCATCACATCAGGGAAGCAAACTGACAGAAAGAGGAGACACACTGATTTCTTGAGAGGTTGTCACACAGCCCTGCAGTTTACTGTCCCCACAGCCACAACACGCAGGGCTGTGCTGGCTGGGCCTGATTGCTGCATAGAAGGTGGTTTCCAAGAGGAGGTTTCTGTGTAGCAGAAAGACAACCTCACAGTGCCCACAAGAGAGCCACGGACTGTGATGTGCCATCATCCAACCTCTGCCCTGTGGCACAACCACACACAGAATTTTGCACACGCATCTCTTACTGAAAATAACAAAGCCCTTTCTGTAGGGAATTTTTAAAACAAGCAGTCAAGAAAAACAAAATTTCAGCTTTGAGCACTTTGCTAAGGCATTCAGATATATGCTCCAAATATTTATACTTTTTTTTTTCTTTTTTATCATGGGTTAGATAAACACCAGTCACCTCAGGTGGTGTCTGTCCTCTCTTTGCAAAGACCTTTGGTACTGTTTATGGGAACAGGATACAAGGAGAAGCCCTGGGTAACATGAGGAGAGGGCAGTGAGGCTCAGGAAGCCTTTGAAGAGCATAATTCCTGAGGGATGCTCCTGGATGGGATAACTATCAGCTTGCAGGGCTACAAGGAGGGGCTCTATTGATTTGTTGGGAGGAGAAGATGTGGGAAGAGTCTGTGTTATTTCCTACTGTGGAATTTGAAAATATTTTACCCGAATGTTTGTGCTTCTGCTTGTGTTTGTGCATCCTGAAGCTCTCTTGGACAGGCTGGGGTGGGCAGGCTGCCAGACTCCCTGAGCAGCAGTTCTCTGATTAGGAGACACGCATTCTCCTGTGACTCCCACCACCTAAACACTCTGCAAATGCACCAAGCCCCTATGCCCAGCTATCTCAACACATCCTACACAACAGACCCAGCAGCAAAATTCCCTATCATGGACAAAAGACAAGAGGAAATGCTGAAAAGAAACCCAGCACCAGATGCTCAGCCCAGATAAGGGCTCAGCACCACAGCTCCGGCCTAAGGAGGAAGAGATAGAGGACAGGCTGGACAATCAAGCAGCCACACAACCCAAATTTAAATGTCAGTACTTTCTTTCAAAGACTGTCAGTGATGGAACAAACAGAGAGACCTGCAACTAGCAGGGACTCCTCTGTCCTGCTCCGTGCTCATGAACTTGCTGTTCTCATTTGCTTCCTGGATGCATTCCCATCCAGATGCCAGGGCTAGCCACATTTACACACCTAAGCTACCCATCAGCATTACATTTCATTTTAATTCAGGTTTGTTAAGTTTCGGATGCATGTGCACAAGAGTGTGGAAATCTGCCTGGGCGGGAGTGATGCTAAGTATTAGAGTGGAAAGCAACGTGGGTTGTAGGGAGCAAGCAGAGGTCAAATGCTGCATCTGAATGGAGGGGCTGCAGAGGGCTATTTTTAGTGAGCTCTGAACTCACGCTTTGCCCCAGCGTTTCCAGCACTGGGGCAAATCAGAGCCAAAGGCCTGTAAGTCTGACCTTCATGTGCCCCCCCACATGGATGCTCAGCCCATCCTGTACCAAGCCTTGGGCATTAGTCCTCTCCCTTCTCAAACATGCATCTTCACCAGAAAAAACACTTCCACCCCAAAACAGGGACCTCTCTGGCATTAACAAAAGAGATGAAAACTCAGTAACAAACAGGCAATTGTAGTACAGACTGTTAAATATCCAAAAAATTGCTGGGACACTCAAACTACTCAGGATGGCGATTAAATCTACCTTAACAAAACCTTGCAGCACATAATGGCCCCTCAGGAGACTCCCTGTGATACCCTAACAACTTGTTTATGCAACCAAATTGTCCAAGAGGATGCTCCATGTGGATGCATGCACACATGGGACTGCACACCCCACGTGCACGTTCAGGCACAGAATAAAAGACAGGAGACAGCAAAGTCCGTAAGATATTCCAATGGCACAAGGCAGGAGCATCCTCATGGAAAACACTGTCAGCAACTTCACAGCCCTGCCACCACGAAACTAAATAAATAAATAAAGAGAGCTGCAGGAATTAGCTTTGAGGGTGACACCACTGAAGGAAAATGAAAGCAGAAGGGGGGTAAGAAAAAAACATCCAGCCCAGCTCGCTGGCTTTTGTGTTCCCACACAATGGGGCACGTCAGCTCCGGAGCCTCCGCAAGCCATCACCCGCCATCTGGCACCGGGCTGGGCCGCTAATGGGAGGCCCCGGCGCCCCAGCTGACTCCCAGAGCCACGGGGGAAATCAAGCTGATGAGCTCCCCACATTAAGCCCATCTCAATTAATGCAGATGCGTGGCCCGCTCGCAAGAAATTCTGGTGAAGGGCGGCCAGGAGAACGGTGCAAGGCGGCTGCAGCGCAGCACAGACCCCGAGTCACAGCCCAGCACCGTGTCCGGGGGGCTGCAGAGGCCAGAGCCACCCTTGGTCATTTGCAAGATGAATTGCTGGCGAGGGGATCTGGAAGCACTGCCCTTTTCATCCAGTACCGGCAGCTCAGCTGTGAGATGCGCAACCCCGGCCAGATGCAAATTCTGCGGCAGTGGGGACAGCCCAGATTAACACTGACCGAGCTCTCAGAACCAGCCTCATTAACTAATGTCCCTGTAATGCCCTAATGGAGCAGATCAGCCGGGAAATTACTGTGCACGGGGTACAGGCAGAGAGGAGGGGATGGAGACGTTGATGAGTGCTCAGGGCCAGGTTCTGCAGCAGCACCTCTCCCCAGGAACAGCCCTGTTGGCTTTGGCAGGATGGACTCCAGGAGTCACGTCCCAAAGGAAAATTTACTGCCATGAATGTCTGATTTCCCTAAGCACTAGGTACTGAATAAGGATGCAGAGCCTGGCACTGAATGACAAGGGAAAAGTCAGGGCTGTCCTGGTGCAGCAAAGGGCTGGCTGAGCACCTTGTCAAGGACACAACGTTCAGCTCCAGCCCTTCCCGTGCCAGCTGTTGGATGAGGATCGAGAAGAGAAAAACCCACAAGGGATTAAGGATGTACAATGCTCCCAAGGCAGGGAAATGTGTGCTGGAGAGCCCATCTCCAGCCCAGGGGGATATGCCAACCCTGCTTCTCCCCTGCTCCTAACACAGCTGTGCCTCCAAAAGCTCCCAGGGGCTACCCTGGGGAGGGCTGGATGTTGATCCTTATCTGATGCAGGCCAGAGCTCTCTGAAGGGGCTCGGCTCTCGCTGGAGCATGCACAAAGATCTGTTTGTACACATCTGGGTGCAAGCAGAAAAGCCTTCAGAAAGAGATTTCTCTCCTCTGTTACTGGCTTCAGAGAACTGATGAGAATACAGTTCCTGTAAGCAGCAGTACTCACCACCAGAGCCAAAAAACAGCCACATACCTCTCCAGGGCAAACTCCACCAGCAGAGACCTCTAGAGAATTGCTGTAAGAAACCTCAGACCAAGCAAAACCCCAATCTTTAACAACTGGGGCACATTTCAGCATCCCCAGGTCCAGCTGCTGTTGCACAGCCCAAGGAACCTCTGGGGGTGGCAGTGATGCCTTGCAACAAGCAGGTATTTGGGGATCCATCACTGTCACTGACAGCTGAACTCCTGCATATAGCACCAAGGGTAAGCCTAGACCATTTCTAATGACTTTGGATGCACAACCTATTCCCACAGATGGAAAATTTTATTCCCAAATGCACCGAGACCCACACGACAGCATCTTGAGTGATTACGGTCTCTGCTATCATTTGCAGGAGGCAGAAACACTCCCCATTTACCTAAAGGGGAGGGTGGCAGCATATGGTGAGCGTAGGTTACACAGCCCCAGGAGCAAAGCTGTAGCCTTTACACAGCTCACACCGCCCCTGAATAGTGTTTCAGGTCCATAACACCCCACTAGAAGAGAAGCAGAATTTTTGCTGGGGTAGGAGAAGGGAAGAAAACATCTCCATGCAATTAATTTGCTTCCAAATTCAAGCTAGTTGAAATAATCTGTTGGTAAACACAAAGCACCACTGGGATAACAGCTGAGTAGAGGCTTATATTAAGAAAGCATCTTCAGATGAAAATATCACTCATCTAGAAGGCATCACCATTCATTCATGCTCAATAAAACACAAAATGGTTACAGATAGAGCTGATGGAAAATGAGAGAGAGAAATGGAAGCAAAGGTAAAGCTGCCAGGCAGGAAACAGCACAAGAAGAAGGAGAAGCAAAAAAAAGAAGTAGTATCACCGTGAAGAGGTTGATTTAGCATTCTGCTCTAGGAGAAATTTCAAAGCAGGTTTTAATATCTGATAAAACTTCAATGCTGGTTGCCACGCTGCCTGATGGAAGCACAGAAGGGGACTAATAGCTCTGGCATACAACACGATAAGACATTTTAAGTCACATAACTTCACTTGGACTTGCCACTTTTAAGGCCATTTTACGGTTCACTGCTATCCCTCAGTGTCCTACCAACAACCCCTGAACATGCACTAGCTCTAGTCTACCTGCCAGGCAGGCAGTTTCCCCCAAGGATGAGTTTTCCAGCCTTCAGACTGTCACAGATGAATGTTAGCACTGGGTTGCATTGCTGTAAGAAACTGTGAGGGCTGAGTGCAGGATGCCCAGGCTGGTAGCTCTGGCCTGCTCACCACACATCTGGCCTCTTTGGGGCTCTCATCCCACTAAAACAGGACCCCTTTAAAGTCCCACATCATCCAAACCCTCCATGCAACCAGCTCGATGCTGCTGACTTGGCATTAACAAGAGACATGGGGACTCAGTTTGAAATACACCTCTGCTTTATAGATGATTTCCCCATCTAATAAAGTGACAAAACATTATCTGTCTTTTCTTGTCTTATTTCCCAAGGAACAATAAGGCTGGAAACATCTTTCTGCCTCACCAATAAAACTTTTATAACCCGCTTCCCTGGTGGCCTCTGAGCAAGGGTCCTTTTCCCAGTGAGAAGCCTGTGATAAGGAGGGAAAGCAGTGGTGTGATCTGTATTCACAGCCTGTCCTAGCACGAAACCTCGGAGTCATGCCTGGGTGCAGGCTCCATAAACACTCCCATTTCCTGGCTGTCCAGGGATTGTTCCATGCAGAAGGCTTTACTGGACACAGCATATCAGAAGTGCCACTACCAAGACTTAAGAACTATCTGGTCAATCCAGGAAAAAAAATAAAGGCAACTAAAAAAATTAGGGCAACTAGAAAAATTAGGGCAACTAATTATTATCATAGAATGGTTTGTGTTCGAAGGGATCTTAAAAATCATCAAATCATCAATTTCCATCCCCTGCCGTGGGCAGGGACACCTCCCACCAGCCCAGGTTGCTCCAAGCCCCATCAAACCTGGCCTTGGACACTTCCAGGGATGGGACAGACACAACTTCTCTGGGCAACCTGTGCCAGGGCCTGCCCACCTCCCAGACAGCAATTTCTTCCTAATATCTAATCTAAACCTGTCCTACTTCATCTTAAAATCCCTCTCCACATGGAGGATAAGCCCAGCAGGAAGAATGAGAAGAGGCACAAACCCACTGACTCCTATCACAGCTGTTTGGTTATTTAACCGAGAAAGGAAAGGGTTGGCCAAGGCAGGTAATTACAACAAAGCCCTAATTAGGAGGAGGGACAGGAAGACCATGGAAGAGGAAAAAAGTATCCAAAGCAATCTGGCTTAACCATCCTGGAAGAGCCTTTCCTGACAGTCCGCTACTGCCTCCATCCATACATAAGTACCTTTTAAAGTTGTTTCTAAATCCAGGAAACTTCTCCTGACCATAAGCACAGGGGGAGGAAAGGGGGAAGAAAGCTACTGAGGAGGAGAGCAGGAAACTTTTTTTAAAAAAATCACACAAATCAAGTCAGTGAAAAGACTTCATGCCCCAGAAACCCAAGGCCAGGTTACTCATTCATTCAATGATAAACTCCAGGAAAGAGAGGTCTTTCCTTTCTTTCTTCAAGATGCTTTTCTTTATGTCACAAATGGTTTTAATTAGTGTGCCTGAAGATTATGAGCAACCCTGGGACTCTGAGAAGGCTGCCCTGTTCATGGTCTCAGAGAAGGCCAAGCACCCCAGCAGAACTTGCCCCAGCTCTCAGGGACAGCTCAACATGTGGCTCCAGGTACCTCCTTTGGAGATATCATTACCATTTCCTTACACTTCTTTAGCCCAACTGATGATAGTAACTGCTCATTAAAGCAGCATCTTGTTTAGAAGAGCCCACACCTCCTCCCTCTACATTAAAACAGCAACCTGACCTCAATAAAGTATAAAACAATTAACTTACTAATTAGTCAACAAATAACTGTTTCACCCAAGTAGATAGCAAGTTGTTAGGAAATCTATTAGCATTTCCACTGTAATTTCATGCTTTGCTGATGATGAATAAAACAAGGTTGAAAGGGACCTATTCATGTCCAGAGCACAATGCCCAGTGGCTGTAAGATCACTACTGGAAAACTTCCTCAGAAGAGCCAAATACTGGGACCAGAACCAGTGGCTGGATGGTGTCACTGACACCACAGCAGCACCAAAACCTGGCAAGGATGGTGTGTGTGGCCAAGGGTAAGAGCAGAGGCTGAGAAGCTCTGCCTGCACTTCCCAATCAAGGTGTAGGACAAGGTCATGTATGCAAGTGGATCAGGCCAAAAAAACACCATTATTTTGCTGAAAATGATTCCTTTAAATTCCCCCAGCCAACTCCACTGTGGGTAATAGAAATCTTACCAAAAAAGCTAGTTTTCTGATACAACTCCATGTGCTCCTGTGCTGTGGTCAGCAAGCACGGCCATCAAAGCCACTAACCCCATATGCACCCCTTTTCCTCTCCCTTCCAGAGAAAACAAGCACGCCTTGAGCACACGCCAAAGAGCAGCAGACTGCATGAAGACCCCTGATATTCCTGCCCTTCCACCTATGTGGGCAAGTGTCTGTGCTGGTCCCAAGGATGAAGATCTGGGTCTCACAGATGACATCCATTTGCCTTTTTGCATGACATCTTCCCATGTCAGGATGTGCTCCTTGGTTGTATTCTGAGGATGCAACAGGGGAGATCTGAGTGTCATCCAGCTCTGCCTGCCTTCTTCCCTGCCCTGGGTGTGAAACCTGGGTGTGCAGGCCAGGGATCCCATCACAGGATGGGACAAGGACACAGCCAGATCGAAAATGATTAACTCTACACAGTCTTGGATGAGCACACACATGTCCAAGGATGTTCATACAGTCATATGACACCTACAGCCTGAAAGAAGGAGCAATGCACACAAGCTGCTGTTTAACAAGATGTACCAGGACTTCCTTAGGTCTGTAATCTCTTTCCTACCTATGGATGAAAACTACCTAGAGAATGTGAAATTCGGATCCCCTGTAGTGAATCAACAGGTGCCCTGCACTGTCAGCCAGATGGGAACAGTCTGTCTGCCAGGGGTACATTCAGCACACACTGATTTCACAGCCACTTGCTGGGGAGGGATAGGAGGTTGTAGACTCAAGCTGTCCCATCCACACCAGAGCACAGGGATTATCGAACCCCATGGAAGGGGCCTCGTAAGGAAAAAATGAGTCAAAATGCTTGGATCAGTGAAAGATTCTGCAGTATACACAGGTTTCCCCATCCAGGCAAGGGGCTGCTGTTTGGTTGCATTTAACCAACCCTTTATCCACCCAGAATCCAGCATCACCCTGTGGTTCCTGGAGAACTCAAGAGACCTTGCACACAACACACCCAGATCAACACATCCCACAGCCTGCAGAGAGCCTGGATCCACACCCATGAAACACAGCCCGTGCCTTCCTTTTATCCAAATGTACACTGGCTTTGGAAAAAATTTGCATGTTAGAACAATTAGACGTGAAACATTACACGCCTTATCTCAATGATATTACATAATTGGATTTGCGGCACACACAGATAATGAAAGCCAGAGCTTCCAGCAGCCAGAAATATAAATCATACGCTGGATTTTCTGCAGTTAAACTTAGGAATATTTTAAGAGGCCACAGCAAATATGTTGTTTATATTAAGAAATCGAATCATGTTATTAGGCCCTCCATTCATCTAGTAAAATCTTTAAAAAGCTCATAAACTCGTTACTTTATTAGTTCAGACTTATTATATGTATTTGAAGCAATACTCAGAGGTATTGTTAAACTACTGCAGGCAAGGGTTACAGGTCTTATGTATTTTCCTTTTGGTAGTACCAGATGTGTTGGCAGCGGCTGTGCCAGGGGTTTGTTGGGAATCTCACTGCTTGGAGTAAGCCCAAGCAAATTTTCATGTGTTACTGTTCACTGGAGACCTCTGACACATTTAGTGCACAGGCAGCTTTGCTTTTCCCATGGCTAACTTTTCAACTGCCTGCCCGCCCCTCCAACCCATCCTTCCTGAGGAAGAAAGGCCACCTGAGAGCTGCCGTGCAAAGGCAGCTGTTATCCCACTCCAGAGGCAGTGATGCCTGGACTTCTTGCAATAATTAACCTAAACAAGCTCCTGCTCTGCATCACCAGAGCACCCACAGAGAGTGTACAGGACCCAGCATGACACACCGTGGGTACCAGGGAATCGTTTACAGAGCTGCTCTCACAGCGATTCATCTCCATCGTCCTCTTGGATCCAGAAGATTTATGCAAATAGCTTAATGTGTTAATTTACATATTTGATGAATATGCATTGTCACGCCCATAGAAATGACAGCAAACATCCTAATTACCAGCACACAAGCCTGATCAGGCTGTGGGGTGGAAGAAGCTTGCGGAGCAGAGCTGTGCCGTGTTCCTGCCGGCTCTGGCTGCTCCACGCGCTGCCTGGCTGCTCCCAGAGGTGCTGCCCCTCATTCCATTGCCCAGCTCCTCCATCAGCTCCTGACGTGCAACAAGGCCCCCAACTTTTGTAGGGGCAGGTCAAAGGGCATCTGATCCCAGAAGCCTCCCAGTATTGCTAACACATGTGGTTTGATCTCCAGCCCTTGCGCAGCCAGTGTTCCTGCCCAGCCCCGCCTGAGGAGACCTGCAGGAGGACCTCAGTTTAGACTGGAATAAACAAACCCATCCCTGGGGGCTACAGAGAAAACCACTGACAGAGAACTGCAAAGTATCCTCATGATATCCCGAGCACAAATTCAAAGAACCTCAAAATGAAGGAGATTTTCATATGCTTTGGCAATCTTGTCCTTTTTAACCAACTCTGCTGATTTTTTGGTGTTGGATCTGATTTAAGAAAACCCAAAGCTATCCAAAGCAGGATGCATGAACACAAGAGCACAGAGCCTTGTAACCAGCCTCCAATATAAGCACCTCCAGCAAGCCAAAATCATGTTCCAGAGTCTCCAGGAGACATTCAGGACCCCACTAAATCACTCTGAGCAGCACAGCTGCAATGGGGCTATGCTTTGAACAGCCACCTAACACAGGCAGGGCTTCTCACCATCATTCCAGCACCACTAAAGATCTGCCCCAGCCAGAGACCTTCACACAAAATTCGGCAGGCTACAGGGTACAAGGCTTTCCCTATGCTGCCTCCTCGGTCCCTCTGCCTTCCCTGGGCTCCTTCCTCCCGGAGCAGCTGTGCACCAGGTGAGCCAGCCGCTGGGGAGGCTGGGCAGGGGGCTTGTAGCCCCCCGTGACCCCGCAGCTCCTCTCCCCCCTCCCCGGTGCCTGCCTGCCTTTGAAGCCTGGCTAATGACAAAATGACATCCTGCTCCCTCCACCTCCCCCTGCCCGCCGAGGGGCCCCCTCGCCTGACCTTAAGGTGTGACGGCTCCTCGGGTTCAAAGCAGGGAGAGGATGCTCGGAGCTGAGCCCTGGGGGTGGGGGGATGGAGGGGCCGTGGTGAGGAGCCCCACATCACCCCACACTTCAGCTCTCCCCTCCAATCTCTCCTCGCTGCTGGCCAAGAGGAACACGGCCATTTTGCAGCCCCAGGGGTGACAGCTCTAATGGACGTTGCAAACCACCACGTTTTTCCATGCACTGCAGCCCCGAAAGACTCCAGAGACGGCTCATTTTCTCTGGCTCCTCTTGGCCAGCTGAAACGTTAGCAGATTCAATCACTACACCAGGAGATTTTACCTGGAAATCAAGCTTTTCCAGATGATTGGCCACCACAGCTCCTTGTGCCACCGGAGTCTAAATACTTTATAAGGTCTAATTATTGATGCAGATGGGCACTGATGGCTCCTCGGCAGCATTTCAAAGAGGGATCAGATGAGAGGCAGCTCTCTATTTGATATGTCATTAAATGAGGCTCCCCTTACCTGCTTCTCAGCTCAGACTCTGGTGAAGATTATTTTTTACAGTGTTTCCTAACTTCCCTTTAAAAAACCCCATGAAATTTGAACAAAGCCCTCCCAATGTTTCCAAGCAGACAGGGAAAATATTTTTAATCTCTCCCTCTGCACTTTAACATCAGCAGTCAGTTACCGCTGGCTCAGATTTATTTAAGGGGATGTACAGCATGAAAAAGCAACCATCTACTATTAGAAGCTGGGGATGCAAAAACTCCATCACTGGCGGCTGCAGCCATTGTAAAGGCCATTAAGGGAGCTGCTCTGCCTAAATGCACATAATCAGCAAATTTATGGCCTGTTTCTTCTGCTCAGAGAGGAACTGGTAGAGGCAACAAAGATGTGTGATGCTGACAGCTTGCAGGCAGGGCTGGTGTGCAAGCTCAGAAATACTCTCTGCCCCAAACATGCAACAGTTTGGTGCACAAACATACCCCACAGATCTCACGGCAGCTCCATCGCACACGTACACAAGTACACAAAGCTGCTCCCTCCACTTTAATTGATTCCCCCCTGGGCTTTGGGATGGGTTTTATAGTGCATAACTAATACTGATAAGCAGGCGTGATAAGGTAGTGTTATTATCCAACTAATGGGTCACTTCATCCACAAATACTTTCTAATTTAATTGAAAACAGGAGCACGAGCTGCAAGCAGTCAAACCTTCAGTATCATCCCCACCAGCATTCCTGGCAATTTTTTTGCTCTCCCCTTCCCACCTTCAGTAGCTGATGAACCACAGCAGATGTCACATAACTGTGTATTGTGGCTATGGATTCACAGTCGAAGATCTCTGGATTCAATTCAGCCATGCAGCGAGGAAATGCAGCTCCCAGGAACTTCAAAGAGAATTGCATCCATCACTTTCAGCAGGGCTGTACTGGCCTTTGCTTATACCTACCTCCCTAGGTCTGCCCTGGAAAGGAAATTCCTGGAATAACTTTCATGTGCTTAACCCTTCGGAAATGGTAGGCATTAATAAAGCCCCTCCTCAGCATCCGCCTGCCTGGCAGAGGTTGGAGGCCATCCACATCTCATCAGCAGAGATGTTTGCTGGTCATTAGCAGAAAAACACACCTCTGCATTTCCATTCTGCTGGAAAACAGTGTATTTTCAGTCTCTCCCGAGGACATTCCTGAAGAGCACTGCTACCATTACACAAATTGCTTTAAGGAGAGCCTGGCCTCCTCTAATAACAGCTACAGGACTGGGCAGAATATCAGATGAACTTCTCAGTTACTGGGGTACTGGGGAAAAACACAGTGACTTCAAATTCACAGAAAATCAAGTCTTTTCTTCATTTTCATTTAGTCCAGTGCTACTCTCTTCCTCAGGTGTACTTTTGCCCATTCTCACCAATCCTGTGCTCAATATCATGAGGTGTTACCACATTGCAATGCTCTAGTTTGGCTCACACTTAGAAATCAGACCAACATGTAAAGTTGGAACTGAATTATTAAGTATTAATGATTACATCTCCCCCTTGTGCCTGCAAACACTGTGAGAGGCTACAAACTCAAGTTCTGCCACTGTTTAACATCAGAAGTTTACTTTAACTGTGAGAGACAGACCTTAGAGCAAAACTGAGCCCAGTTTAGCAGCAGAGGGCAAGAACTAGGACATGGTCAGAGTACCCAAGCATTGCTCATGCCGTGGGTGGGCACACAAGAGAGCTCACACCATGAACACACACCTCATTTGTCAGAAAACACTGGCTTTTGCTAAAGTTTGGAAATAAAATGCTTCCCAGCCCATCTATAAATGCATTTCCCTTCATTAGTACTAAGATCAACAATTTAGCAGGAGGCAGCCAGGGGATAGCAAGACCAATCCAAACAGTTTTACTTAAATTCCATCCAAATGAACCCAGTTTTCTGGGCTTTTAGCAACCGAGGGATAATGTATGCCTATTAAAGAGCATGTCAAAGCCCCAGTCACACAGTCTGGGCATTCAGTTAAAGCGAAGGTCACAGATCTGTGCCCTGGGGCCAGGGCAGAAAGACTCAGAGGAAGAGGAGTGGCCATCTGGTCCCCCGCTTATGCAGAGGTCACTGCTTTCTGTCACCCCCCCTGTGGCCTCTGACTTCTAGGACTCAAAGAGAAGGGGGAAAAAAAAGCCAGGCATGATGAAAGTGGGGCCCTGATGTGCTGAGACAACTCACTAAAAGAGCTCTAACTAAAAACAGCCACATGCTCTGCGCGGTTAAAGGCACAGCTCTCCCTCCCCAGCGCCTGCTGCAACACCAAGGTGGATTCCACACACGGAAAATAGCTGGGATAAAATACTAAGCACGGTAAAAGCCTACCAAGCCTCCAGCAGCCCTAACGGGGAAGTCATGAGCCCTTTGTAAGACACAACTACAGTAGCAGCACGATCAGGATGGAAAGAGAGGGGAAAAGCAGAAATACAGCCTGTTTGCAAAGCTCTCTGAAGTGCCAGATACTTGCACATGCCTGAAAATCAGATTGATGCTATTCATGCCCGGCGTGCTTGTTTCCTGCTTGGCAATGGCATGTGCACTGAATCGAATCCACTAATTGTTCTGTCCGCACCACGATTTGCAAACGAGATCGCTTAGGAGCCAAGAGAAAATAAATGAGGTGTTTATTAGAAGGAAGGCTGGATTCATATTCTCCGTAAAAGCAAAACAGCTCTGATGCTCAGCACCATCTTCAGCCTTTCTTTCTGGTTGGGATGTGACTTTGAGCTGCTAAAGCTTTTATTCCTCCAGAGATGCTCATTCGGCATTCAAAGCAGAAAAGCATTATAGCAACTCTGCCATTTATTTTCACAGTAAACAGGTTTCTTGTTCGTTAATTACATGGGTCTTCAGATAACACACCGAATTTCCCATTACCTGGACTCTGTGCAGTTTGTTTCTTGCATGCCAGCACACTGTAGACTTTTTATCAAGCAATTCTGCTTCATTTTAATCTGTAATTTATCTGTGGGCCCAGCATCAGTGCCTGAAGGGTATTGTTTAAGTAACAATACTGATGTACACATTCCCACATCAAATGTCAAGGGAGAAGAGGGCTGCTCCAGAGGATGCATGGACTCAAAGGAAATCATTAAAAGCCACTGGCCTGCAGAAACTAAATTGTATTTGAAAAGAAAAACTAACAACAGACAGGAAGCTACTGGCAACCAGGCATGGCTTAGGAAAGTGGCTCTGGGGGGAATAGCTCGGTTTCCCCTTACAAACTCTCATCATGGCCCAGATTTCTTTCCTAGGCAGTGACAGACACAAATTCAAATTCCAGCTCATACACACAGCCCTGGTGTGTGGATCGGTGTCGTTTGGATTTAATTCTTGTTTTTCCCCAAAGTGCTGTGGCGTCGCACCACGTCCCTCTGAGGCAACAGCAAACCTGCCACCGTCCGTGGATGGAGCTGGGATTCCACCAGCCCTCCTCGCTCCCAGCCAGCTTTGAAGCCACTGGAAATTAGTGCAGCCCCATCAAAAGCAACAACTCCAATTAAAAGCTGTTGAGAGCCTTCCCCACTTTATATCCCAAATGTGTTCCTGTTAAAGCACACCCTCGAGCAAGCACAGATCAGTCTTGGGAACGCCACAGTTTTAGTGACAACAGGAAAAAGAGATGCTTCATATTTGCTGACTCTGTCTATATTTGTTCAGGAAAGAAGAAATATTTATTCCTAGGATGCAATCTGCACTGCGATGGACTCAGAAGCTACTTTTAAATTAAGGGAAGGGCTCAGTGCTGTGTAAAAGCAAAATCAACATAACACACGGAGAAGGCAAACCATTAGTTTGGACAGAATCATTTTCAAAAGAGCTAATAAAGCAAGACTCCACTATCCCATCCCTGCTGGTCAACAACATGCCAAGGATGGAGGCAGCTTCCAAAGGCGTTGTGCAGAGAGCCCTCAATTCAGCAGAGTAGTAAAGCACCTACACAATTTAGAGCTGAGAGTAATGCCACCAAGTGTTGACTCTGTGGCTCTGATCCCAGAAAAGCTAATGCTTCTGGAGACTCCAAGCAGATGGGCACTACAGCCCTCTGAGAAGTCCCAGGGTGCTGGCAGGAGCCCACACAGATGCCACTCTCCACAGTCACATCTTCTCAATGAGTTTCCAGCTCTGTGTTTACCTGTTTGGGGCAGCACTTTGAGCCCCACATCATCTGCTCTTTTCCTTCAATAAGCCCAACAGCCTGGCAGATCTTCAGGAACACAGAGCACAAAGCTGTTATGACCAAGCTCTGCAGCACTTCCCAAGACAAAAGAGCTACATAGGTGCTATTTCTTCAGGAAACCAATACAGAGCAGAAGGAGAAAGGGAGGATGCCCTCCTAACTTGGCACACCAGACTTCACTAGCAGGCAAAACTACAGCTGCTTAAAATTCACTGTTTTGGTCAAAAATCAGACTGTTTACCAACTATCAGTAGAGCAGCTCCAGAAGTCCAGGTTCTTGGCTTACTAATATGATGGCACCTCCAGCAATTAGGAGTTCACTCACAAGAGTGAATTAGCACAGCTGGCATTGCCTGATCCTGATCCAGATCCAGTTTAGGAAACATCCCATCTAAGAACAGCCAACTAACAGGCTCACCCTGGATTTAGAAGTTTTTCAGCCCACAGTGCTATGCTGTCCAAGATAAACTGGAAGTCCATCAGATCTCATGGAACTTCTCTCAAAACAGTACAAAAAATCCCGTGTCTCCAGGGAAAAAAACATTTCCAGTGTACTTCACACTAAAGAAGGGACAGAGGAATTAGACGCTAATTCATCTGCAAATATAATTAAACCCTGCAACACTAAGACTTCACTGTTAATTTAGTTGCACGTCCATGTCATATGTGCAACAAATCAGAAACAGACCTATTAATTTACAGCTTTACGTACAATATATTCAGAACGTCACATAAAATGGCAGGAACATAGGCAGTTCCATCTAAAACTCTGCAGTTGGTAAATTAAATCTATTTGCAGCAAAGTAAATTGAAATACATACTGAACTTATTACTGTGTCTAGTTTAATATCTACAAATGGGTTGGATTTCTCCAGGTGAATATTAGCCATATGCAGTGAAGGAAATTTGGCTGTTTCCATCTATCCTCTCACAATACTGCTCTCATCCTGGAGGGGCTAATCAGCCCTGACTGGCACTGGGGGGCTGGGGTGAATGATGGAGCACATAAAAGTTTCAAAATTTGACCGTCCCCCAAATATTAATAGGAATAAATATTGTATTTTCAAAACACAGCAGTGCCTTGTAGTGACCCTGCACAGTATCAGACTCACAGCTGGAAAAACCAAGGTGTTTTGGTCCTTCACAGAAGCATTTAGATGTTTTCATACCCAGGGGACCATCAAACATGCACTCAGGAAGGTCAGGGATGTCCCACAGGCTATTACAGCCGAGGCTTAGGACACAAGGCAGAGTTGAGCAGAAATTTGAGGAGGAAGAAAATACTCGTGTAAGATGTTTTTTCCACCACGACAGGATCCCTGCACTCCCGAGCCAGCAAACCCAAAGACAGTTGGACCGGATGCCTAACCAAGAACCCAGCCTGAGCTGTGCAAGGATTTGATAACTTTATTGAAAGAAAATCCAGACTGGTGAGATTGCGCTTGAATTTCATTTTCAGAAGAAAAACATCCCCTTTCTCCACCCCCCGACACTGCCCCTGCCTAATGGGCTTTATTTAAACTGGACTCACCAACAGCTCTCCCCCATCCCCCCTAATACTTTCAATCCATAATGCCTGAAAGGCTCTTTCCCTGGACCTTGCACGGTTTATAGGGTTAATTGAATGCACACTGATCTACTAAGTGTCCATAAGAAGAAGCACCATTCTTTAAGATGTCATTTCTCCCCCTGGCCCCCTCCCCGGCCCCCCGGACAATGCTGTGGGGCTGTGCCCGGCCAGGCTTGGCCCCAGAGAGGTATTGTTCCCCTGCCGGGGGGGCCTGTGGAAAACAAAGCAAAACAAAAGAATCCCTCACATGACTAAAAAAGGAGACTTCATGCCAGAGCTAACCTTTGAAGATTTATTCCCCGCTGCCCTTGTGACCCAATTCAACCTCCATTACTCAGGAATTCCCCAGACGAGCCCCGAAAGGCAGGGATGGAATTTCGGACTTTCTAACTCATTTGTTTGTGCAGGACAGGGTGGTCTGGCAACCCTGGCCAGACAGAGAACTCGTGTGCTGGGAGAGGTTTTATATAAATATACATCTGTATTTATAAGTACTTTAGGTATTATATGTAATTATCATGACGATTCCCTCTCCTTCTGCTTAAAATTGCAAATCCTCACCTTGCACAATGCGACTGGATTGTAATAGGCTTTTGTGCAGTTGCTTTCCTCAAGTCTTAGAATTCACCGCCTACTTTTGGAGCTGGAAACTGGAGGGGGAAAAAATAAAAAGAAAGAAAAAGAGAGGCTCATCTACATTATAAAACTGAAGCATGTTTCTCTTGAGAATATCTCTAGTGGGGTGAGAACTTGGGAAATGCTCATTTGGGACATCTGCTCCAAACATCTCTTGCAACAAAGCCTTGGGAGGGCTGTGGGGTCCACGATGTGCCAGCCTGGGCAGATCTTAATGCAGGGCCACAGGAGACACCCAGAGAGATGTGTCTGTGCCTGGCACAAAGTCAGAGAAACCCTAAAGGAAAGACAGAGCCATAAAGTCAAGACAGACCCACCCCAGGAGCGTTATCTCTGCATCACTCTTCTGTCTGCAGATGGCCTTCCCAACAACAACTGGGGGGTTGGGGGAAGGAATCCAATTTAACACTAAAACTTGGAGGAAATAGCTTGGGAAGGAGTCATAAAAATGTCACATAGGCCTAGTCTCATTAGTCCAGTGTGGGACGTGTCCCCCCTGGCGTGCCAAACACAAACCCAGACAGAGAGCGTGATTATTCCAGCTCCAATTCGAGCCTCCCAGTGTCATCCTTAGCAGAGCCCAGCTCTGCTGGGTGGTCACAGTCCACGGGAGTGAGGTTGTTGTAGCTGCTGATTTCCAGGGCAGGAGCTGTACCCTCTTTTCAGGGTCCACTTTCTCTCCCTGCACAGTAACGTGTTTAGGCCTGTATTTTGCTCAGGGCTCACTAATCAGTCATGGTTACCCTTGGACCCTTCCTCCAGGATGGCAAGGGGGATTTTGCATGCCTCAGGTGCTGGGAACAATGAGGTCTCGCACTGTGAAGGAAGGGGGAAAATTCTCTCCCCATGGGTAATGGTAGGTGACAAAACCTGGCTGGACGGAAAACAACTGCCTGGCTCTCCTGCAGCCCACTGGCCATGGTCTACAAAAATAGCTACAAGCTGCCTGCAGAACTCCTCAGCTTGGGAAGAACTCAGGCCAAGGCATCTCTACCTCAAGCCAACATCTCCCAAGGTGGAGGGGGACCTCCACAGGGAATGGCCCCTACTCCAGCCCCACTGCAATGCACTTAGTGGAGGAAAAGTAACACTGTTACAGCTGCTGAACACCTCCGAAATCAAGAAGCCAATGGAGGTTTATCTGCAGGAGACCTCAGAGACATTTGTCGTGATGAGACAGGGTGATCCACTCTCCTGCAGCACAAAACACTCACACCACTGCTTTCCTGTTCCAAAAGACATGATAATGCCTCCCTACCTGGGCAGCAAGGCAGGAGCAAGGAGCACTCACAGGTCAACAAGCATGACATGAAAATATTCTGGGCCAAATGAAATTGTACCCCAGGCACAGATGTGACTCTGGGCACCAGGTAGCTCTGTCCTGCTTGCAGCACCATCCAACTTCAACAGGAGGCAAAAGCCCTTCTCTTCCCTTGCAGCACCAGAAAGATTTTGCCAGCTTTTGACACTCACAAACACGGGGTATTTAATCACTGAAGCTGGTTAAGTGCAATAATTAATGATCTTACTGCCACTTGTGAGTTAAAAAGCATCGAATTAGAATAGGACCTTTTGATGTTGGCTTTGAATGAGCAGGAATGACTCCAGCAGAGCAGGTCTGAATTCCTCTCTGGGCAGGGCACGCAGCCCCAGGAGACTGAAGGCTTTCACACTCCACATCAGGTCTGCAGCAGAGCTCTGGATTGTCTCAGCAGCATCCCACCCCTCCTATTCCTACATGTCCCCTCCGAAAAATGACACTGATACCGTTCACCTGCTCTGCTGGCCCTACATGAATTCCCCTGCTAATCCTGGCACAGCCCTTTGGAGGTGGAGTGCTGTTCTGGGCTGCAGGTGTGCTGATACAGGCCAGCTGGAGCTGTGTCCCATTAAGTGGTAGGTGTTGCTCTGGTCTGTGCTCAGTACCCAGGAAACAGGCTTGAGAAATGAGGTTATGCACACAGCGTGGTGCTGCACATGAACTAGTAAAGAGAGCTTTACTTCTGCCTAGTTGCTGCAGCCCTGAGTGACTGGCTGATTACTCCATCTATATACAGTAAAGCTACACTGTAAATATGTCAGTGTGGTGTCAAACAGACCTCAGAAGTGGTAAGTACAAGGTGAGACTCTGGAATGTAAAAACAATCCCCCTTTTTGCTGGTGTCTGCTAAGTACATTGGCTAAATGTCTAAACTGTTACAGGAAAGGGCTTCAATGTGACCATTGCTCAGCACAGCACAGCACATCTCAGGTGGATGCAACACAGCCCCACACTGGCAAGGGAAAAGTCATCTGCAAAATTCACTATGTCATTATCCCAATCATTTACCAAATCACAGGAGACACACCAGAAAGCCTCCTGGATTTCTTCTAAACCCCATCTCCTTAGGAAGGATGCCAGAGCCATCAGCATTGAATCCCAGGCAGTCACACCACCTGAGCTAAAAAGCCCTGTAGCCTTAAAAAGTAGAGATATCTCCCAAACAAACACAAGGCAGGCTGAAACACCCTCACTAAGCAAAACTCCATTAAACTCCTGACCCTCCTCATTAAGATAAATGAGGTCTGACTGTCACTTTAACTTGCCACCCTTTCACTTAAAACTGAGAAGGAAGCAGATGCTTAATTAGCATCCCTCATGGGTGTTCACAGGTCTCAGTGTAAGGAGGAAGCAATCTGCTACTCCTTCGTAGAAATCCTGGGTGACATCTCCGTGCACCGGCAGCGACACACTGCTGAAATCCCTGGAGGGACAAAACTCCAGGTGTGAAACTAGGGCTTTGCTAGGAGCTCATCTCTCACCTCCATGTCCCAAGGCAACCCAAGTCAAACACCTACAGCTACAAGGCCTGTGTGAACACTGTATCTGTAGGTAAAATTAAAGATTTGCTAGTTCTTAGCCAAGATAACTCACCCACTCCAGTTACAGACCCAGGAACACACTATTGTACAGACAAAACCCCCATACACTAATAATGTGCAGTAAAAAAATCTCAAACAAACAAATAAACAAAACCCCCCACCAAAACCTCCAGATGTGTTTTCAAAACTTTTTAAGGGTTTAAACCACTGATTTGAGGACCAGCACCTACTCTGACACAACCTATAGGAGCCAAACAATAAATGATGTGTATACAACTAGTGGAAAGCTCCAGTCTCTTTTCAACCCCCCAAGGACAAGTTGGATTTAACACACCCATGAGCTCCCCTGTTCCTGGGAGAGACACAGATTCTCAGGTAGGAGGCAACCAGAGGGAAGCAGCTTGCACTTAAGCTGTCTTGGCCCAAGGACACAACTACATGAAAAGTCAGATTCCTGTGCACTCTGTTCACATCCCTTGTGCTTTCCTAACAGGGGGAAGCACCCAGGGAAATCACAGAATCATTTAGATTGGAAAAGACTTTTAAGATCATCAAATCCAACCACTAACAGTACTTCCAAGACCACCACTAAGCCATGTCCCCAAGTGCCACATCTACGTGTCTTTTAAAACCCTCAAGGGATGGTGACTCCACCACTTCCCTGGCAGACTGGTCCAATGCTTGATAGGCCTTCCCATGAAAAAATTTCTTCTAGTATTTTTTAAACTCTCCTTAGTAAACAGTCCCTTTGGGAACTGGTGCTGCGCCCAGACTGTCCACTCGGACTCACATTTGTAGGTCAACAGGCAGCACATCCTGCTCTGGTTAAGGATTTTGGGATGAGGGTCTGGCCTCGAGCAAGCTTCAGTTTCCTGCACTTTTGCTATATCTGGCCATGGCCCACCTCATCCCCGTGGTCTCTTTGGTCAATGTGCTTTACCAGAAATACTGTAGCCATCAAGAGCTACCCAGCTTCTCCAAGCAAGGTAGAAGAGACAAAAGTAGCTCTCTGAGAAAGTCAGGAGAAGAAGCCTGGGAAGGAAGGCACTAGAGCAGCACTGCAATCAGATCCCAGGAGGACAAGAGTTCTGCATCCAAGGTGGATCCCCATGTTGTCGTGCAGGGGATCACCTCACACCACCTGCTACTGAGCCAGAGCTGTATTGCACCTGAGACAGCAACTTGCACCTTCCAGCACTACTCAAGGAGCACTAAAGAGGAATAAGAAATCCCCAAGGTGCCAAGACTGTCTAAAGAAATCACACTTAGAAGAGAGATTCAGCCATTCTTGTTGCCACCTGACAAGCCACTCAGTGACTCTTCTCCAGTGAAAACACAGCAAGTCTCCAAGTGAGAAAGAGCAACGGATTAGACCCCTCAGGAAAAAGATGAAATGGACTATTGGCTGTTTAAGAGTCCTTGATTTGAGGAGGGTGGGACTGCAGTTCAATTTTATCAGCTGTTCAATAGGTACATTTAATGAACTACATTGCTGGTGCTCTCTCAACTCAGATAGGGATTAGCAATAAAGTGGGAGAAAACAAAGCAATTTGATGGAAAAACACATGACAGGAGCAAAGTGGGATGGAAACCACTTCAACCTCCACAACACCATGGAAATTTGCAGGTGAACCCGTTAAGAAGCCCACAAAAAAACCTGGCTCAAAAAACAAAACCCCAAAAAGTCACCTTTAAGCACTCTTCCATTTATTTTCCATGAAAAACTGCTGGTTGTGTAAATTGGATTCAAATGAGCGTATTTACATTTGCAGTAGGAACCTGAAGTCAGGCTGTCAAAATGTCACTCTGTCACTCATGTTTTCATCGCGCCCCGTCACAACACCGAGATGTTTCGCTCACCGCCTCGACAGCCTCCTTGGACACAAGGGAATGAGTGGCAGGAAGGAAGGACGGCTGCTGGGAGGGTGTCTCGTAAGGATGCTCTAGTGGAAAAGTGTTATTTGCCTGTGAATTCTGGCATGCCGGGCTCTTATTGTTGTTGGCTTCCAGCCAGGCACCGCCAGGACACAAAAAGTCAATTTATGTCAGGATTTTTCAGTGACTCACTACCCCTCATTCCTCACGTTTTTGGAGAAACTTATTAAGGAAGCTGGCACTGGCCATATGTGGAATTTTCACATAAGTGTTCAACCTAATTAAGAGCATGCCACGATGGAGAGTAAGTAACAGTGGGCCAGGATCATGTTCACTGAGAAAAATAGTGTGTTATTAATCTGGGACAATCTATTGTATGTCAAGGATTACATGATTCCTCTAATTTTCATTTTAAAAAAAGCCCATGGGGGGAAAAAAACCTCAATTCTTTAAAATCCAACAGTTTAGAGCCATAAAATCCTTCTCCTCTAAGTGAAGTTTCCAAAGGCAGTAAAAATCTCCAGAATGAAAATAAATTCCAAGTAAGACCAAGATTTACCACTTGAGGCTCAACAGTCGAGGGAAAGCATCAGTAAGTTATTACTTTTCATTCCATAACAGGATGCTCATGGTGCAGCAGAGAGGGGGTCTGTTCGTATCAGTCCTCATGAAAGGACAGGGAATCACACAGGACCTCACACCCCATCTCTTCTGGCTTGCCCCCACAACAGCTCTTTCCAGGCTCCATCTCCAGGCCTTTTGCATAGCAGCTCCTGAACATTTTGGAACCAACTTCATAAAACAGAGCTGGAGCTGCACATGGGATGGTGTGAGCAGACCAGCATTGCAGAGGAGACACCCACACAACCCAAAGGCAGAACTTCAACTCCTTTTTGGCTTCTACCTGACAGATATTCTTGCAGGAGGAAACATCTAACTGCTGCCTCTCAGGATGCTGGGTTCACTTGTTCTCAGGAAAAATGCCACCAATGCCAGAATTGCTCGGAGGGGGCAAGGTGTTCCAGCTCCTGCCTAGTTGCTACTGTGCCAGAGCAGTCTGCAAGCCTTTCTGGGCCCTATGCCGTGAAGAAAGGCTGGATAACAGGATGCTTACAGTCTCCAAAATCAGAAGACAACCCAGATTATCTCTTAGGAATGATTTCCAAGCCCAGGTTCTGATTTTTATACACAGCTTCTCACAACCCAAAAATGGAAGCACATGCCATGCAGTGGAATAGTCCATGCTTTACCAATCAGTATTAAAAAAGTAAAAAATACTTTTTCTCGATACCCTTGTCTTGCTTTCTTTCCTTGAACCAGCTGGTTTGGACCCTGTCAGAGTCAGGAGACTGCATTAACCAGAGCTGATGTACTAACACATCAATTCTGCACTCCTCTGAGATGTTGCCTTCAAGCTCATTATCCAAAGCCTAAATTGCCAAGAATTAGATACCTTCACTCTGCATATCAGCAGGAAAAGGGGAAAGAAAAAAAAAAAAACAATTCACAAGCCCACAATCTAATTAGGAGAAAAACTTCCAGTCCTGAAGCATTTGTCAGTTTTTCATCCTGCAAAATGCATACTAATCCCCTCTCCCTGGCCGCTGCCTGGGACTGCCACTGCACAGCTTCCACAACATGCCAGGAGTGATCAGCATTAGGCCTTCCTAATGTGTCTCTGAAACAATAGCAATTACAGAGTCGTCCATTCATATCTAAAGGCTCACAGACTACAACTTCCCTCAGGAGGCTAAAGACATTTCATCGAAGCAATTATATTTATGTGGCATTAAAGTACTTTCTTTAAAGCCACGGCAGTTACCTCTTTGCATCCGAAGCCGAGCGGTAACGAGGAGCCCTCTCACTCCATCCAAACTGCTCCAAGCATATTTTTTGCCTGTTTAAAGATACACACTTTGGAGATTTGCTGCCTTATTTTTAACGTTATTACACTCCCTTCCCCAAGGGAACTGACATGCAGATTGGAGCCTATTTACATGACAAGGGATGAGGAATGGAAGAAATTCATCAGTTTATTCAGCTTTCCAGCTCTCATCATGTCATCAAGGACCTTCTGATGTCTGGCAATGCCGTGAAGCCCCAACTTTCAGGATTTCACAGTTCTGTCAACCTTAGCTCTCGTTATGCTAAAACGAGATGTTTTCAAGCCTTTATTTTTTCCTCACGAATCACAAATGCTGGAAACATGACTTAAGTGCATCATAACAGCTAAAAACCAACAGGCAACCTAAAGGAAATAATTCTTGTTTTTTAATACCAAGAACCCAGAGCAAGTGTTATGATTTTGGGAGGGGAGAGACAGATCAAATCAGGTTCTTAATGCTGGAAGCTGTCGATACAGAACATGATTTTTTACTATTCCCCCTCACTTTTCCTACAGGAAGCAAAGCAGCTCTCCAGAAATACTCCACCTATGAATTTCACAGTGTGCCTCGCAAAATCGAAATGCGAAGCCTTGGCGTGACATCTCAAATCTCTGCCATTCAACAGCTGATCATATTTTCCCTTTGAGCTGCACCAGCTGCACTCCACCAGCACGCTGGGCTCACACGGGGCTGCCGGCGGCAAATTCAGCACCGGGATCCCGGCTTGGAGAGACAGTTCCTTCCAAGCAAAGGCACCTAGCTCTGATACACAGGGGGCATGCTTTTGGTGCTCGGATTCCTCACATCTGACCAACATTTCTTTGGATCTGAGCTCTCCATCATCCTTCCCAAGCTCCTTGTGGGAGGGCAAAAGCTACCACAAGATTGGTGCTGCCCAGCTCATGACTCATGAAGGATCTGCATGCAGCTCCTCTGTCCTTTCGGGGTAGGAAACCACCAGCCTGAATACTGAAGCTGGCAGAGCATCCTGTAGGCACAAAACCTCACCCCACCCCTCCCGCGTCCCTGGTCCTGCCGGGGATGCCGCAGGCTGGGCCGGCTCCCGGAGATGCTTTGCCGAGTGCTGTGCTGGCCCAGGGATGAACTTGTTGCCATGGCAGGAGCCGAGGCATGCGCTGCGCTGCCGGCATGGCAGCGAGCGGCAGCCCGGAGCGCCGGCTGCTCCTCCACAGCTCCTCCACAACGGCTTTTTGTTGTCCCTGTCTCACAATGTGCCCATCCTCTCACCCTGCTGCAGCAGCCTGGCAAAACTCAGCTGGCCATAAAGCACAGCAGCACCGTGGCTGAGGGCCCGACACCGCTCTGCTGCAAACTCTGCCCCTCTCTTGCCCGCTGCAGGGCACGCCGTGGGAAAGCTAATCCCGTGCCACAGGCGAGTCTCTCGCTGCAAAGGCAGCGCATAAAGGCATGCCCAAGTTTTGAGGCAGGAGCGCTGTTAAATACAAAGGAGATTTTGAGTGAGGGGAAATATCATCACTCCGAAATGAGTTTGTCCCCAGCTAATGCATTTCCTCACTGCTGCTGGGATGTTTGCACAGGACAGGCTTAGCGCGGCTGCCTTTTAAAACTCCCTTACAGCTTTGATTAGCCTTGCTAAAACTAAGGGCATCTCTCATTCACACACTAATTAACGGCAGGCTCAGAAGAGGCTGGTATCCCTCATCGCTGCAGATTTTAACAAGGAGAAATACAAAGGTAGACTTAAAATTAAAAGCAATGCTCCTTCCTGAGCAGCGGTTTCAGTGCCTCAGAGATTACAAGCCAGCCCCGCTCTGCGTGTCAGCAAGCCTTTCCAAAATAATGAGCCTGCTTCCGTCCCAAGCAGCTCCTGTTGCACTGGAGAAATGAGCAGAAAGGTATTATGGGCTCACACTCACCAGATGGATGTCCTGCTTTGTTCTCCGCTTACTGAAAACCCTACACATACAGTTTGGATTATCTTCATTGTAATTCTAATCACCACCTCTGTTAGGGAGGGAGGGAGGAAGGGAGGGATCCTTGCCTCGGTCAGGAGAGCTAATTAAAAGTTGTGAGTCATCCAGACTTCTCCTCACATTGGAAATGCTTTTGGAAGATCAGGTAATCTCTCATTCTTGGGGGAACCTAGTTAGTAAAGGAAAAATTAAGCAGGCTCCCCTTGGGCAGGGAGCTGTAGGAGAACAAATCCCGTTTTCCCGGTGGGATGCAGCAGTGTGAATCACAGAAATGCCTCAAACACATGCAAACCACACTCTAAAGCAGAAAGGCTCATACACGTTACCCAGCAAAGCAACACAAACACCTCCTGTGCACCTATACCATGCTGGCTTTTAAAAGGCCTTATCTGAGAGGCTTTTGCATATAAATAGATGATGCACGGACTTCTGTCTTCACATAAAGGAACTTCTGAACCCTCTGGCTGGTTCCTGGGTAGTTGGGTACAAGCTCAAAGGTCTCAAAAAAGTCAGAGCCAGGAGCCTCATGAAAATGGACAGCTGGCAGCGACGTGAGGCCCGTGCAGCGCCCCAGCTCCTCAACCCCGATTAGCCACAGCACAATCAGTGCTGAGCGCTGTGCCCTGAGGGGACCGGCCTCCCCGGACCCACTGAGGTGGGAAGGAGCTGCCCGTGCTGATAACGAGCTCTGACAGCTTCAAGCAGGGTCAGGGCCTCCCACACCAGCTTGGTGAGGACAGTCTGTGAGCCCCTACATCCAATGGGGATGTGGGGAGCTGAGGGGAACCAATGCCACCATCCCCAATTCCTGGAGACAACGAGGGCATCACAAGAGTTGCCCAATGTCATACAGATTGGCAGTAGCAGAACCAGGCTTCCCTAGGCATCAACCACCACACTGCTTTGGCCAAAACAGTCAAGTCTGGATCTTTCAGAGTAGATGTTGAGCAGTCCCTGTCATTTAGAGGGGCTGGGTGCCTGCAGAGCCTGAGCCCTGATGAAGGTGTAGAGCACCCTTGGGGTGGTGTCCCAAAAGACAAGGAAGCTGTTTTCTCTGGTCATCAAAAAGTAGTTTTTAAAAAAGATTATTTTTGTTGTCATCTTTCCAGCATCCAGTCAAGCATGCAAAGACTTTTTCTTCTCTTTTCCCCTCCCTGTTTTTTTCAGAGAGTTCAAGCTGACCCTCTCGGGGCCCTGCCTCTTCTCTCCCCCAGAGCATTAGGTTCACTAATGAAAGATGCAGTCAGGACTTTCCCTCCCGCCCCTTTACACATTGCCGTGGGAAACTATGGGGAGCTGGACATGGATGCTGCTCCGAGCAAACAAAGTGCCTCAGCAAGTACCCTCACTTTGGACAGAGCTGCCATGCTGGGGACCAAAGGGATGTGGATACACTGCTTGAATATTTAGGGCAATGTCATCACATAAAGCCCAGGACAAGAGCAACTCCCTGGACTGAGGCAATAAAAAATGGTTGTGGGCAAACAACACCAAGCAACAAGGGAAAATGAAACAGCAGTTTCTACCTCATAATTTTTGAGATTTGCTCAGTACCATAAATGTGTTTAGATTCAAATCCATTTAGCCTTTGCTTCATGGGAACCCCTGGAGAACCCTCTTGGCAAAAGGACACTCCAGCTGATGCTCCTACTTTTCTGCCCAAGGCAAATTCAATCAAAAATAGACATGATTTTACAAAAACAATCTGCAAATTGACTTTTACTGACAACGGCCTGGGCACCTGGACATTTAATCAGCTCATCCCAAATACACATTAGCCATTTTCATTGCATGTGAAGACTTGGGCAAACTTGAATCACACTCCTGCAATGTCAGTGAAGCCATGAAGCCAGTTTGTGCAGTCTTGGCTTTTCCTTATCCATGCTGCTGCACCCAGGACATTCTCCTTGATCAAAGTTCACTGTGCCTCTTCCCTCTCTGACAGCTTCTCCAAATGAGTGTTCCTCTGAGTCTCAGGAAGCAGTGCAATCCGTAGGGCAAGCTGTGGCTTAGGATGAGTATGGGCATCATCCTGCCCACACATCTGGACAGGTCAATGCCATGCATTGTGCTCAAAAGCCACCAGCCAACCTGCACTGCCATGCTCCAAGATGAGCAAGGCAACTGAAGAAACACAACCTCCTGCTCCTGGCCAAAAACACTTCACAGGGATCAACCATGAGTGGATGTGGCAGGTTTGCTGTCCCTGCCCTTCCCGGGCACAGCAGGCAGGAAAACACTTGGTTTTTCCTCTCTGAATGAACACAGAAGAATCGATCAAATGCAGCACAGTACAATGCTGCAGCTGAAGTATGCACACACTGATCCTTTCCCGATACCGCAACACTGCCACTCATTTACACACCAGCAGCCTAAAACTATCTCTTTTGTACACCCAAACCGATCCTCACTCTTAATTAGTGCTCTCAGTTGCAGCAAAATTTCATTTGTTTCTTCCAAATGTGGCCTGATCCATTGTGCCTCTCCCGTGACCTGTGAAAATTAGTCATTGAGCTCAGTGACAGTGGTAAGTGCAAAATGCAGCATCAAAGGGACATAATGGGGCCTCTTAGGACTGACAAAAAAACACCATTAATCAAGGCATGCTCAAGAGGTGCCAACTTACTGAGGCATGTGAGTGGTGCAGGTCAGAGTGTGGGCCCTCCCATGGGAGGCAGGATGGAGAGGGATGTGTGGGTGCAGGAGAACCCCCCACTGCCCACGGCCTGCCCCAGGCACCCAAGCACTGCTGCTTCATGGGCAGATGGTCTCTGCTCTGCAAGTCCCAAGGATTTGCACACCTGCTTTCCAAAGGAGGTTATGGAGAACACTTTTTCAGGCAGCTCCTTAGTTTAGAGAGCAGAAATGAAACTCATCTTCTGATACCCAGTGCTCTGCTTTAACTGGGTCTGTGGCCCCTACTCTGTCAGGAGTGAGGTATGGGCCACACACCAGATCAGGAGGGACATATCAGCATCTCCACTGCATTTCCAGAGCTAATACAAGAGTCTGCACATTCCCAGAGGCAAACACAACACTGTCCAGCTAAGAGCACCTCACACTGACCCCCTTGTGTGATCCCAGGACCAAGCTAAGGGGGAAGACACAAACTGCACAAACAGACCAGAGCAGTGCAGTGCCGGGGAATTATCCCTGGGATCAGGACCTGAGAGCCCTCTGGACAAACCTGCACAGGTACAAAGCCAAGGCAGCCCTGCAGTCAGTGAACCAGCAGCACGGCAACGGAAAGGGACCAATTTTAGCTGAGAGATTTTTAACACCAGAAAACCAAAGCAATGAGGTAAATCTCTGCAAAATTCCAACCTCTGTAGCAAACACTGTGTTTAAACCCTGTCCTGCAAATCCATGTCATTAAACAGAATAACTTGGACTCGGCAAATCCAAATGACTCTCACTTTCAAGGTCCTGCATTCAGAAGCCCACAATGGAGAACAATGAGGGAGAGAAAAAGCCGAGGATCTTGACGCTGCATTCAGAAGGCCATCTGGTCTGGCCAGCACAGCCAGCGCTGGGAACGGGCAGCGTCATGGGTTGAGATTTAATCTGAGCCACTTATTGGGTGACCTCAGGCGAATCGTTTGACCTCCTTTTGCCTCAGTCAACCCAACTGTAAAATTGGGTTTAAAGCAAGAACCTCTCTGAAAACCATATGCTGTGCCTAAGAGGAGTGGGAGCAGGCTCCCTTCCCAGCAACAGGGTTGTGGGTAGAGCCAAAACCAGAGTGGAAGAGGAGGAGTGGGGGATCCAGCATCCCTTGATGGCAGGGAGCTCTGGTTGACGACTCTCCAAGGTTCTGTCTTGCCAGCCCTGGAAAAGCAGCTTTGGCCCCTGTGCAGGGGGATTTGTGAGGTCTGCCCTTGCTCATATCACTACTGCACCCAAAGGCCCCAAACATTCAAAGCAGATTTTCCAAATCCCAGTCCTGATGGTTACTCAGCTAGATCAAGAGCATTGATTGTTTTGGTCAAATGTCCCCAAAAACTGATTCCTACTCATAGACTTGCCAATGAACAGTGGCAGAAAAGCAGCTAATCCCTCCCTTGGGCCCAAGCCTGGCCCCAGCACTGTGCACCCTTTGCAGGGATGCAACACCGTACCCAGCTAACCCAGGTCCCTGATAGATAAAAACCAGCAGCTTGGCCCCCTCAAGGTGTTCACAGGGTGTGCAAATAACAGCACTGGCAGTAAAGCCATCCTGGTTTACTGAGAGACCCTTCTCGTTTCAGGGAAGGGAAACTGAGGCACAGTGCATGGATGTTACTGGCCATACTATGGCCAGCTGGGATCCTTGTAGGGCAAAATGAGAGTGAAAGCCACATATAACCATCAGGCCAACTCCAGCCTGCTTGCAAACCAACCATCTAACTAGTGGCATTACAAATCCTTAAGCTCAAACAAAACCAAGCAGATAAAGACCTGCTCTAGGTGACATCATCAAAGAGATCAGGGGGTGATGATGGCAAGGAGAAGACTAAGGTAGCAGAGACCTTCCCTCCCAAATAAAATAACCCCATGCTTCGGGAAGAGGCTGGAGCAGAGCAGCAGGCAGAGGGACACTCAGGACAAACGAACACAGGGCTGGGCACTGTGCTGTCCCCACAGAACTGCCCGTGCAGGATCCGCAGAGCTTCACCTTGTGTTAAAAAAGCAGGCAGAAACTGCCTGATGCTGCAGGTGTGGCTGCAGAGATGTCAGAACTTCCTCAGCTGTGCTCCAAGAGTTAATTGAGACAAATAACTCAACAGTGCTGCCATTAATGAAATTCTTCTGGTATATTTCCCCTGAGCTTTCTATAAATGACTAAGTGACATTACTGCCTGCAGTGCAGCCCCCCTGTATGAGAGATAACACTGTCAGAGCTGAGGTTGGCGCATCCACGTTAGAAGCCTCGCGAAGAAGTGCAAGATGATATTTAAATAACTATCACACTGCTAAGAAATGAGCAGCCAAAAGAAATATGGTCTTATAATATGCTCAAGTCTCAGGATGAATCCTGGCTGTTACATGCACACGCTGAAATGCTGTGGGTGGTAAGTGACAAACTCTTTTAATCCTGCAAATCTACTGAAATTCCCAGTCAAATCTCTCCAATCTCCCCCCTGGTGACTCCTGTATTTGTACATTTGTTTTGCAGCACACACAGGGCCAAACACTGCTACAGTACAGATGTGAGAGGCAGCCTCATGTGAGCCAGCATGTCCTAGGGGCAGCCAAAAGAGCTGATAGAGGGAAATAACCCACTCACCCATCACATCCATCCTCTGGAAACCTCTCACAGTCTTTTTGCTGTACTTAATTTCTTTCTCTTTCCTTTTTTTCCTTTAGTAATACCTCATGGGTATTTTCCCCCTGAGACCCACGCTACAAGCCCAGAACTCGCTCTGGGCTTACCATAAGCAGTCAAAGCACACACAATAAAGAAACATCACTGGCATCAGGATGGAGCCCTTCTGCTCAGCACTGGAGAAGAAAGGGCATTAAATGTGAGCAGAGCCACAACACACAGGGGGGGAAAACCCTTGTTTATGGATGGAGAAAACTTGGCATGTAAGACCAGGGGTTAAACTGCAATAAAATGGAAGACAGCATTAGCTAAAGTTCCTGGGAGTAACAGGACCATGTCTCCAGAGCAATTAACCAATACCAGGGCACACCTTTACCTCCAGCATGTTTGGCACCACTAAAACACGTCGTCACAAAAGTATCCCCTTTCCAACTGCAGAAACAGGTTCACTTGTCCCAAGCACAAGCCATAGGTAGGGCTCTGCTGACAACAGATACTGTACAGGCACAAGAGAAAATAACAGCAAACCCACATGTTTAAAGTCTGGCTTGTTGTTTTGAGCTGAGACTCACAATCTGCATCCAAACAGTGGCATTGCCTAGGAAATACCTTGGTGACAACTTTGGTGCCACCTTATTTAAACCTTAATTTAAAATGCTAACTTCATAATGAGTGGAACAAAACTGTGTAAAAACATTTCCCACTCTAATCCTGGTTTGATCCCCCCCAGTATGGCCTTCTTTTGTAATTACATCCCTTTGTGATCTCACTCTAATGCCTTGTATTGTGACCCATAAAATAATCAGCCCCCTTTGTCTCTCCCTAATCCTTTTAGACTTCCTTCTTGTCTCTACACTCTTATAAATGCTGCCATTATTTGGGCTCAGCAGCTCTTCCCACCACCCCAGAGCCTGGAAAGGGGGCTACAGGTTAAACCCTGAATATATTCTGCGCAGAGGAGCTGAAATGATGGGAAGATCTTTGCTGCTTTAAAAACCCTGTGATTCCCAACCTCCTCCCTTAGCCACACAGCTTGGCAGGGAAAGCTTCCAGAGTTATTACCAGGTTCCACAGTACTTCAAATATTGGGCAGGTTCATTTCACCAAACTTCAAGAAACCTCCTTGCCTCTAACCTGCACCATCGACTTACTCCCCCTCTCTGCTTTTTCTGGTTTGTTTTTTTTTTTTAAAGCATCAGATCAAACAGGGAAAATTGCTACTCTCAGGCTGGGTACGTGCAGAGCCTGATCCGATACCCAGTTTGATGGTGATTTCCAATTAGTGGTAACTGCTTGTTATTGAGTGATATAATCAATGGGTCTTACTCCACCGGCTGGGCTGTGATTTATGATGATGTGGAGCCAGGTCCATCAAATTACAGCATCGGCAAAAAGGGCTGGAAATGCCATGAGGCAACACAATCAGAGAGTCAAGTGAGGCCAAGTCAAGCAAAGAGTGATGAGAAGAAAGGTAGCTGTGTTTTGGGGAGCTCACCTCCCAGAGGAGTGGGCTCTGGAGGTTACTATTGCTCAGAAGGTATCTTCATCCACGGGGAGCAAAGATATGCTCAGCTTCTGGCATGCACAAAGGAAATCCAGCTCCTCAGAGACCCATGAAGACACAGCCAAGCAGTGCCTCCAGAGTACACTCTGCCTATGAAACTGATTTTAATTAAGACAGCTCGGAGTCATGTGAAATTATGAAACTGTCATTAGGAGACAGAAAAGATCTGTATTCAATAACCTGATCAGATTATAAAAACATGTTGCATTCCACAACCTTTTAAACTAACACACCCAGAGTTTGAACAGACACAGAAACAGCAACTGAAAAAATTCCAACCAGGGTGTTAGGCAGAGGGTGGAAACACCGAGGGCCTCCCTCAGCTCAGTCATGCACAAGCTTCTTGCACACTTGGGCTTGCTCAAAAGAAAGTTACACTACAACAATACTATCAATGTGTTTAGCACCTGACCCGCCAATCCACAAACCAGTCAAGGTCCATTTCCCTCCAGTGAGTATCTTCCATTAATAATGATGACATACAGAAATACCCCTGAATTTCAGTTAAATTAATTTAATGAGTCAATTTTTAGGAGAAAGGTTTGAAGAAGCACCCACTCCATGGGGAAACTGCCGGCACCTTGAGCCCATCAGGGCCGCACGCCCGCGGCTGAGAGCAGCATATTCTTCCAGTTAAATTTTACTCAATGCCAAGTGTTGAAGTAAATTTGAAACATAAAAATATGATATCCAGCCCACATTTCCTGAATGCAAATATGTACATTCCTCCGAGCCAAGAAGATTATATTCCAAGCAATAATACAAAGCCAGGGTCTGTAACGGTGATATGAGACTAACGGCCTGCCTTTGAAGACAGCGAAAAGTGCAACAGAGCTCTCGAGGGGCTCCGCTCTGTCAGATCTCTTTTATTCCTCAGTAGCATGGCCTTGATCAACTTTCAAGATTTTTGTTTGTGAAAGGTTTTTATTTCTCCTTTGCTTTTGTGTTCAGATGTCAGGCTCAGAGGGAAGCAGAGATCAGCACTGGGATGAGGTTTTACCCACCGGCAGTATTTACTCTGATACGCAAAGGTCTGCTTAGCACTCGGGTTTTTTTCCCTTCCAGGCAGCTGACACCCATTCCTTTGGTGCAGCAGTCTCATCATCTCTAAAATGGGGATAATTACCCTTCTCCTTCGACTGGCTTACTGGGACTTGGGGCAAGGAAAATCACTATCACTTGTGTGTAACCATCGTGAGACATGGCGGCTCAGGGTACAACTGTGCTTCATTCTTAGGAGATTTCATCTACGATTAAGCCAAGTCCTGAGTGTAAGTGCATGTTCCTGCAGCTCAGGCACAGCGGGGGAGCTTGCCCTGAGCAGCAGGTTACATTTGCCCACACCATCCTGTTTGATTCTCATTATTTACAGGCACCTGTAGCATCAAGGCCAGGGGCCTCTTGTTTTGTGCTGGCTTCACCCAGACCTCTTCTCAAGGCTGGCAAGAAACTAAGCCTGAAGCAACAATAGTGTCCAGAGCATTTTCAACATGATCTCTTTTTCATTTTGATTCACGTGAAACTATGACTACAAAAGGAAATTCTATTCAGGGACACACAGCACATCACATATATATTGATGGGCAGGAGCTGAGATAACAGTGTTTATTGACAATCCACAATCCCAAAGGTAATTCCTCTGGCTCTCACGTCTACTGTTTACAGGTCCAAGAAGTTTGACATTGTGCTTGTATGTCAGCTGGCTTCCAGCTTATAAATGCCAGAGTTGTTCACCAAAAGTGCTCCAAGGTTTAGCACCACAAGACTGACAAGTTTGAGATCCAGCTGCTAATCTGGCATGGACCCAAAGTCCTTGGCTCCTGGACAATGTCACTTCTTACACTCCTGAAAAGCTAGGTTTGCAGATGGCCACTTCATGCACTCGGGAATTGTTATACACAAGGGCTGAAGTGTTCCCTTGGTGGGCTGCCAGCCGGCCCTGGCGCTGCGGGGAGCGGGCGGCTGCACTCCAAAAGGCCTCCCAGTTTGGGGAGTGCAGTTGCAGGACCTCAGCCTGAGACTTCACTGGAGACTTTTCCTGCTTTGCACCAAAAAAATCATGGTGCAATTTGCAAACACAACAGAAGCAGTAGTAAGTGGATCCTCTGAAAGAAGAGCAGTAGCCATCTCCCAGACAAGTTGGAGAACTCTGCAGCAGAACTTCCTTAACAAACCAGTGTTTGGGCAGGGCTCGGGGCTGCACCAGACACCTGTCCTCACACTCATGGAGAAATTACATCCAACAGTGACTCCTGGTTGAACGCAAAAAGGACCAGTAGCTGCATCCCAGGGCCTACACAACCTGTAGGCAGAGCTGGTCACCAGCACAACAGGGACAGAAACGATCACAACTCGCCAGCTCTGCCACCAGTCCTGGGATAAACACAAACCAGCAACCAGAGCTGGCAGGAGAGACCCAACCAGACCAACTGCTCTGGCCAGGGCAATGCAAGAGGCTAAGCTGGGTAGTGTGCAGAGCTGGAGTCACAGCCTGCCCTGGAATTCTTCCTCCCCCACCTTTAAATTTCATTCCCTAGCTGACATTTTCATCTGTCTCCTCCTCCGGGCTC
Source organism: Scytalopus superciliaris (assembly GCA_013400415.1). Taxonomy (NCBI): domain Eukaryota; kingdom Metazoa; phylum Chordata; class Aves; order Passeriformes; family Rhinocryptidae; genus Scytalopus; species Scytalopus superciliaris. The sequence continues at coordinate 603,898 of VXBX01009318.1, read as the reverse complement.
CCCCACCAGACAATCTGTCTGGTGTTGTTAGCCTTGCCCCCAAAGGCGCTGCCACGCCGGGTAGTAAATAAGACCTTGCTGCCTCCACACTGCCAGCATTAAATAACAAAATGAAAGACACCATGACCTTCAGAAGGTCTTTGTCTATGATTTGGGAAGCACTGCCTGCCAAGCAGAGCCCAGCTGTGCTGCACGGCAAAGGGGCTTCCAAACTCACCACAGGAGCTACACAAACCACAGACTACTTCACTGCATGAGTTTAGTGTACCTTACCCCTCCAACACAGGGAATTTACTGCTAGAAGGCGGTTTTTAGTTTTCTACCCAAGAAAGCTGATTAGCTCTTCTTTCACACTCGGACAGCTACACAGATTAGATGCCAGCCAGACATCCACATCAGCTCCACATTCACTTTCTTTTCCCTCTCTTTAATCCCCCCTCCCTGAATACCCAGCACCCACTGCGCTGCCCTCCTGCTTCCCAACAAAGCCAGTGCCCCTTGTGGGATTGCCTCACACAGTGGGGGTGAGACAGTGCCTGTACTTACTCGCTGCCTGGATCTTCGCCTTCCGGCTCACCACCAGCCCGTAGTGGTTTTGTGCCATGCAGTCGTACTCGCCTTCATCCGAGGAGCCATCTCCCCGGACCCTCTGGAAGCGGGACACGTAGAGCGACCCGTTGGCCAACATGAAGGCGTTCTCACTGTCCACGATCATCACGCCGTTCTTCCGCCAGGTGATGGTGATGGGCTGGATGCCCTCCACCTGGCAGTAGAGGATCAAGGGTTGCTCCTGCACAGCTATGTCATCGCTGGGCTCCACAACGAACGCCAGCTCGGAGGAACGGCCAAAATCTAAAATGAGGAGAGAAGGACAGAGTCAGCAGGGTGCCCATGAGAAGCAGCAAGAGTCAAGTGCTATGGCAGCCAACAGGCAATGATGGAAACATGTCGGATGGGCTACAGGGCACCAGTGTTGTGGAGGAACATGAAACCCTTGGGCACGCTTTGCCTCCCAAGGCTTTGCTCTCAGAATCGAGGGGTGTTATTTCCAAAGGCATAACCAGAGGCACAGTCCTCCAAGGCTGCCCTTGGAGGTTCCACTGAAGGGGATGTTTAGGCACACTCCTCCAGTGGCTTGCCAAACCCCAGTTCCACTTCATAGCCCCCTGCAAACTGCCTCTTGCACACAAAAAAATTGCGCAAGCACAGCGTGTCAGCCATTCCCAGCCCAGGAGCAGAAGTTTACACCAGTTCTGGAAAACCATTCCTCTCCCCATGTGCCCATGCGGAGAGGGGCTGCGCCGTACCCCAGACCCGTTTGCAGCACAGCCGGCGGGGGTGAAGGGGGGATCGGCAGCTCCCGATTCAGACCATATTGCCACCGGCATCTTCCCGACACTTCTCCCGCTTGGCAGAGCAGGAGGCTGTTTGCCTCTCGCACACAACACCATGCCCTTCTGTCGCTTTGGTCTCTCTCACGCTGTAACAGCCAAAGGATGGTGCTATTCAGCCCTTAATGAAGAGCAAGTTAAGCACCGAAATACAAATGCACAATGTTCTGGCTCAGCCACACAAAAGATTTCTTGCAAAGCAATTACGCTAAACGATGTCCTCGAGAGATAAGTTACTGCAGAATTTGCAACAACAATAGGCAAACCCTCGCTTCCCATCACACAGATACGTCCTAATTTACTTCTTTTGCCAACAGAACGCTTAAACGCTCTGTCTTTGGCATGTTATGCTTCACTTGGTCCAGCACACCTTTTGAGGGTATAATTTGCCCTATAGTCATGATCAGACGCTACAGAAGATGACAGAAATAGAGCTGTTGCTTAAAGATGGGCCCAAAATATCCACTGTCACGAAAGGCAAAAAGCAACCAAGAAACAGGAGTCTCACAGACGTCTGAAGGGTGTAAATGTAGGATGGAGACAATGTTTTTTAAAAGAAGAGCAATGGTCAAGAAATTCCAGCAGAGTAAGAAAACTACATTTTCATTTGAATATGGAGAAAGCCTTTCTAACTGTTCACTTGTACATCAGCCTCTCAGTTGGGTGGATTGCCAACCTGTGACACAGCTTCTCCCATCTTTCATGGGCTCAGGGGGCCCAACTCCACAGCTGCTCACAGAATCGGGACTCAAACAGGCAACATCTCTTGGCAAACACCAGTCATAGCACAGTCTTTGTAATGCCTGTCCCTCACACAGACCCCATCAAGGACAGGATTCCCCCACACTAGGCTCAAAACCAGGGTGGAGGGCAGACTCTTAATGCATGGTAAGAAAAACAGAGATGAGAAGAGGCAGTTACACTAAAGAAAGAGAAGAGAAAAAAATGTCTCTTTTCTGCTCTGCAAGCCCAGTGAGATTTTTTTTCTTTCTTTCTGTAAATCCCCGTTGCTTTCTACAGCAACTTAAATTGGATTACGGGGGATAAACATTGAGTGCAACCTGAGCCGAGGCAGATGGACGGAGCAGACAAAGGCAGCCGTGGTAGTGCAGGGCAGGCCAAAGGTACTGCCAACAAGGTATGAGTGAGCAGGGAATGGACAAACCCTACTTAGTGACAGACACCTAAAACACACACTTTATTAACCCATTAAGTCTTAAAATGTCAGGCTAGCTCCAGCCATCTCAGTGATCTATCGCTCACTGTGACTTCTTTTTTATGAGATAGCCCTGGGGTCCTCTCAGCAAGTCAGACTGCAGCCAGCACAAACCCATCAATTACTTTTTTTTGGTGAAAATTAAGAAATTAGTTGAATGCTCTGCATTTTTCTGCAAAGTGGCCAGAGTCCCAACACCACGCTGGGGCCCCATTCCCTGTGTGGGTGCTCCTGGGAATTAGGTAGGATAAGGACCCTCACGTTCTGATGCTGAACTGAGGGGAATTTCTGACTCCAGAAAGACTGAAGATTTCAGGATTTAACCCACCGACAATCAGAAAATATCCCTAATGAAATAAATGCCCCGTCTTCCCCCTGTACTGTTAAGATAAAACAGCTTATCATTATATGTACAATAAAAGGAAGAATCAACATAATTACATGCCCTTCCCACAACTGCTGTCATTATAACAACCATCATTAAGGCCTGTGATTGGAGATAATCATGTTTACTTCCATAAACATTCGGTCTGTGTCCTCACTCCAGGCTGCTGGAGCTGCAGGAGTGATGACAGTCGTAATTAGGATTGGTGTCCTCAGACACATGCCCCAGTGGGGATGGACACTGGCTGGTCCTGGGATCTCCTCAGGCTGTACTTGGGACTGGAACTGTGCCTTCAGGTGTGACAATATGCAACTGGTTTGTAATCTGCAGAAACCTTGCAGAGTTCAGAAGCACACAAATTCCACCACAACTTATGCTTTTCTCATGGGACGCTTATCAGACCTTGAAGAACTCTCACTGCCTCTTTCTTGGGGCTTCAGGGCCAGGTGACCAAGTAACCAGCCACATGTCGAAAAGCAAGCCCACCCTTACCTGGGAAATTGGGAGAAGCCAATCTCTACCTTTCACCTGTCACAAAGGTGGACTCTGAACACAGAGCTTTGCCTTCCTGGGGTTCTCAGGATGAGAAACAAAGGGACAGAGACACACACACAGAGGAATCTCCATGATGGGACAAGAAGGCTCCTGGTGTTTACTCTGGAGGTCAGCTCAGATGGGCCAGAGGGAGAGCACAGTCAGAGCAAGGAGGCAATGAAGCAAGGGGAGAGAGGGACCCAACTCAGCCAGCACAAATAACTGATTGCAGCCAGCAGTGAGGCACAGCAACAATGCTGCAAAGTTGGAAGTAAATGACACTCTGCAAGCACATGGAAACAGTAAAAGTGCAATTAATTGAGAGAGACAGTGAGGAAACTGCCAAGGCCGTGCACATTCACTCAGGGAGTTTGAAAGTCCCATCCCTCTCCCACAGCTGTCTGCATATCCAAACCCAGTTCACACCACATCCCAGGTACCTCCTGAGAGGGACTGTGAGGCAGTGTGGCTCACAGCTACTCCCTGCTCAAGGCAGAAACTGTACAGCTCTGCTCGTGGCAGCTCCAGTTTGCAGTCAGAGCAGGGGTGTCAGGCAGGCAGCTGAACAGCCTGCTTGTCTCCATGCCGGCAGCGCGAGGGAAAACCGCTTTGCTTTCTGCAGAGAGATGGAGGGAGGAAGTGTGATTAGCTCTGACATAAAGGCCACGAGAAAATTACTGGAATCCTCATTCTACAAGTCTCCTTTTGAGAAACATTTACCATCTCCCTGAGCAATACAATATGTGACTATATGTGCAAATATTTAACAAAAACTACTTCCCCTATTGATCAAGCAGACAGGCATACTCAGAGAAACCAATTAGCACTTGTGCTTTTGAACCAAGAGATTTATTTAGTGCTGAGAGAAAGAACTTCGAATTAATGGGAAGCTTAAAAGACACTTTGAAGTACATTTAAAAAAAAAATAAGTTTAATTATTTTTTACTTGACACTGTGATTCACATTCAAAGCTTCAAAAGAACTTGCTCGTACCCTAGCATTGTCCTTTTCCATTTGGGAAACACGATTTTGGCTTTCCCTCCTGTGCTTCAGCAGCTAGTCTCACCACTCTAATTAGCAGTGACATCCATCGCCAAGGACCCCAGTCACATCCTGGCTCATCCTCCTGGACCCCATCCAGACCCACAGCCAGCAGGGCCATCCCTGCCCCGGGAGCACGCAGTCCTGACAGATGAAGCCCATATTATTACTCCTGTTCTAGACAGGGAGCATTAATCACAGAAAGATGAAATAAGCTGCCAAGGGCCGGGTCTCAGCTCGTGGCAAGGCGAGGTATTGCGGAGCAGTTGGGTCCACCCCACTCTTCCTGGCACAGCATCATCAGGAGCACTGGTGGGCAGACCGAGGCAGCCCCAGCTCCTCTCTCACCAACAGCAGGACACACACCTGCAAACTGCCTCTCGTGAGCAGAAATTTGCTCCCTCCTGATTTACTCTGTTTGTTACCAGCACAAGACAGCGTGTATCAGCAGCATTGCCACCACCAAGAATAACTACTCTGATCTTGCTTTGATAAAGTCAAAAGAAGATGCCCAGGACAAGAGGAATTTATGGTGGAATGCAGGTGAGTATTAGGGCCAAAAACCTGGGTGCAGTTTGGGGCACCTCTATGAGTAACGGCTCCTGTTTTTTCAGTGGTGGGTTGTTTTTCATTCAAATCCTTCTGCAAATGGGAGGATATGGAAGGAAGAGATATATGGACATGAAAGATGTTCTCCAACAGATTATAACAAGGTTCAGGCTGATGAAATTGGCAGCCTAAAAATCCAGCTGGTGCGCTCTTAAATCTCCTTGAGGCTGACCCAGACCCTAAAGAGTCTGCAGTAAAGTGCAAATTGGCTCTTTAGGGCATCCAGAAAAATTTACATTTAAAGAAGAGGAGAATAGGCTGTAACAGGCCCCACATCTTGCTGGCAGTAAAGTTTACTAGCTCAGAATTTTTTATTCCCTTTCCTTTAGGACGGGAGGTTATATAAAGCGATTTTTCCATCAGGGAGCATAAACCACATCCACTCATTAAGCGATCGCAGGAGGTCTCTGTCGGGGATCACACAACCTCTCAGCCACCTGATGCAGAGACCAGAAACATCCAGGATCACTGTCCTCAGTGGGGAGACACATTTTAGCTGAGGAAGGCAAATACAGCCCGAAGAGCCAGAGAAGTTGCCCCAAATGATTTTCATATGTTTGAGACCAGACCGGGCAAATCCCAGGAGGCTGCTTGTTGAACACTGTGAAAGCTGGAAGCATTCACAGCACAAAGAGCCGATCCAGGAGGAGCTCTGACACGTCGTGTGCTCCCCCATCCTGATGAAGGCACCATAAAACCTGTTGGTATAGCTGGAAAGAGCAAAGACCTTTCCTAAGCTAATTACCCACAGTAGCTCCATGCACAGCAAGGATCCCGAGAGCATGGCAGCAAGCCGAGCGTAGGATGCGCTGTTATTTGCATTCCCCACGTGTTTTACAGCCCTGACCAGATCACAGCCTCACCACAGAGGGCATCAGCGACACAGAGCAGGAAACAACGGTGCAGCAAAGGAGAGGACAGCAAAGGCGGCAGCCAAGATGGGAAACCCTGTGCCAGAGCCGGGGTACCCACAAGCTTAAGCCCCTGAAAGTGCTTTAATTCCGAACTGAGCAACAGCTGGTTTCATTCCCTGACCCTGCAGGAAAGCACCAGGGAGGTGGCTGTCCCCACAGCCAGTCCTTGCACAGACCCGGCAGGGGATGGACTGGCCACACGGTGGGTGATGGTGCCCATGAATCAGAGACACGGTGGCTGAGAGGATGGCACAAGGCTGCCAAAAGAGCCACAGGCAACTTGGCATCATGGTGCCAAACCCTACCAGCCAGCACAGCCCTGTCACCCAGCCCTTGAATTTGAGCTTGAGTCCTGCCATCCAGGCGGGACTGGACGGTGTGCAAGGAAAGGGAAGGGAAGGTGTTTCTGGAGGAGAAGTTTCTTTGCACGTGAAAACCTCAGAAACTCTCAATTGTATCCAGCAAACAAAATCGTATCAAAGCAAACCCAGCACGCTCTCCTCCCCGCTATCCCCTCTGCCTTAGCACCTCCCACAGGGAGATTAAGGATGCAGAAAAGCATCGCCTTGCTCCTCCCAAGGAGCCCAGCACTGCTTGCTCCAAAACCAGCGCCTTGAAACACGAGCTCTTCTCTCCTTTTTCAGGTACTCTCAGGTTTCAGCAGCAACGATTCTTTCGCAAAAGCATCTTCATAACTCAGCAGAACCACCCGTCTCAACTCCCACCCCGACTCACCATCAGATTCATCAACACAACCACATGTGCAGCAACAACAAAAAAAACAGGCAGCAAATCCTTGACTCTGCTCTGAAACTCTGGTTTTAAATAACCAACGTGGAGCGAGTGTGGGTTGTTAAAGGACGGGACTGCTCTCGAGCGGAGGGTGCGATACAACCGTGACACCCGATACAACAGCAAGGCCAGATCAGTGCGCTCTGTGCTTTCCCCATACTCTCACCTATTTCCCTCTCTCTTCTCTTAAACTCCAATTATTGACATGTTCGCCTCCTTAACCATCAGTTTTATATGCTTGCCAACGACTCCTGAACATGTGTAAACAATTATTTTTATTTTCCTGCAAAACTAAAATGTTGGATATTCTTTTGGATAAGCAGACTCGGGTAGATTTTCATGAGCCATGCTACATAATTTATTAGTTTCTAAACTCTGTAAAACTAAAAGGTCCAGTAAAGTTCCAATAAGTTTGTGATTTCAAAGTAATTTTGAATGGACTATTCCTCTTCCTGCATAATGTTATTCAGTTGATTTAAATGGGAATTCTTGAACTGCAGAAGGGGATTCCTGCATTGTTTTGTCAGACAAATAAAAGGACAATATCCAGGGTCAGAAGCCCAGGAGTGCAAAGCATGAAATATAGCAGGGGAAGTGGACAAGGAACAAAGATCTTCTGTCCCACATCTGGTGCAGGCTGCAAAATGAAACCCATGGTCTGCTCATCCCATGGGTTTGGAGCAGCCTCCAAGGGTTTGCAAAGCAGGGGTCTGGCATTGCATGGGATCACAGCTTGGCACTTCACACGTTGTGACACGGGACCCTCCAGAAACAAGGAAATCAGAGAAAGAAAAGTTCAGGCAGACAGAAAAGAGAGAGACTTTCTCATATGCACACATAAAATGAGAGCAGTTTTGCAGCTCTCTGCCAGGCAGTGCTGCTGCTAAGCTGCTCCACACTGCCCCATGCCAGGCAGACAGCACGTGGGCCAAAACCGGGACTGAGCAGGATGGAGAGGAGCAGGAAACTGGGCTGTAATCCTGGATCTGGGACCCTCTGCCAGCTCCTCTCCCTGGGACTCTCTGCTAGCTCCTAAGCAAGCACAGGAGCTTGGTCTATGCAAGGTCCAGAGCCTGACAGGTAATAAGAAAAGGTACAATTAGACTAATTTAGGATTTCTACCCCCTTCGTGAAGAGTGGAAGAGCAAATCAGTTCAGAAGGAAACCAACCTGCCCTGTTTCCCTCTCTCTCAGCTTGCTTTACAAACTTCCAAAGTTTAATTCTGCCACCATGGTCCCAGCAGGCACCTGAGTGGCACAAGCATGGCTGTCTGCACACTCACACCCATCAGCTTTACCCCCAGCACAGGTCCCAAACACAGTACATGAGGATACAGCTCTGAGACACCCATCACATTTCAGGGGCTGTGGCTGCCTCCTCCACGAGGGAAAACCACATCCCAAGATTCTCCTGTTGAACCCCCCTGAGAAAGACGAAGCCCAAAAGTGTGCTTGAATTTCATAGAGAGTCTCTGAGTGTTACTGAGGAAATGATACCTGATACTCTCTATGTATATTAAGAAAAAAGACAGGGTATTACACCAATTTAGGAGAAAGCAATCCTTTTTTTCCATCTGAAAAAAAAATCAACAAAGCCATACAGAGTTTATAGCTTCAATAATTTAGAAGTTAAGCCTACTTAAATATAAATGACAATGTTTAATTCCAAGGCTGTTACTGAGCAGAGCACGGGAGCCTCTCGTATCCTATGCCTGCCTTTGAATGCCGGGCTCAGCAATAACAGACAAAAGCTGTCCACCACCCAGAACAAAGAGCTCCAGGAAATTAAAAAAAAAAAAAAANNGCCAGGAAAATAAAAAAAAAAAAAAAAAGAAAGAAAGAAAATACTGTCTCGCTGCTGAGCCCACTCCAGCACGCTGACCAGCAGCTCCCAGCGCCTGGTTCACAGTTGCCAGACCAGCATTTTGGGGAGTTTGAAAACCAGAGGGCTGGGAGCGGCGCATCGTGTCCCGCACTGCCCCGACACAGCACCGTCCCCGCGGCGAGGCTGCTCCGGCGCTCACTGACACCGACACAGGGGGGTTTATTGAACTCAGCGGAACACAGAAACACGTTACCTCGCTGTTAGCCACATCAAGAGCAACGAAACCCACCGAAGGGGGGGAAAAAAATCAGAACGGAGAAACTTTGAAAGTGTTGCTGAACGCTCCTCAGCGCGGCCAGCAAAACACACTCCAGAGTCAGGAGCCACTGACCCGCCCAGGCACAGCATAAACAAACACACAGAGCAGTTTGGACAGCAGCAGGCGATAACCTAGACACAAACTCAACTTGTTAAAATTTCGCTTTCAAGTATTCACTTGTTTTACTCTCCTTACTCAAAACAAACAAAAAAATCCCCACCCCAAAATAAAAAGTACTTTTTCAACCATCCTCATTGCACTGTCCAGGAATCTCAACAGAATAACAAGACCTGCTTCATTACATCCACTGCACAGATCATTTCTATTTTCTGCGAGTTACACTGGCTTCTCTTCCTCACCGTGGCTGCTACGGACCACGTGGCGAGAGTTATGATGGGACTAGCCCATAGCCTCGTTTCCTAAACACCCCCAACAGCTAATCTCTGATAAATCTAATACACACTTTTTTCTCTGTGATGCTGAGCTGCTTGCAGGTTGGGTGTTTTTTTTTAAAGCAATTCACAGAATAATCATAGAATAATCAGGGGGGTTTAGGTTGGAAGCGGTCTTAAAGACCATCTTTCTCCAACACCCCGCCACGAGCCGGGACACCTTCCACTAGACCACGTTGCTCAATCCCTACTTTTCCTTATCTTTAAGGCTACTAAGTGAGACTAGAGGAGGATGCACACAGGTATTTCGCTGCAGAACAGTATCTTTCTCAGATTAGACCCACGCTTAAGCAGCAGCATCAGCAGAAGGAAAATACTGCCATTTATCAGCAGGGCACGTGTACAGTAGGTGCTGGGAAAGATGTTTTGTCGTCTGGCCCTGGTCCGGTGAACTGTGTTACCAGAGCGGACAGAGCTGAGCGTTACAGCAGAGCACTTGTAGGTTTGAAGTTGCTCGCCCTCATCCCTGCAACTTGTCACCCTGCATCTCTGTGGCTATCGCCTTTCCGCTATCGCCTGCCGAGCGCTGCCTCCCGCTCCCATCGCGGGGGCGATCCCGGCTCTGCCCTCCGGGCACGGCTGGATGCCTAGCCACGCCACTGCCCCGGCAGTCACCCCATCCCTCCCCAGCGTCAACGGCCGGGGCTCGGGCTCCACAAACACCACCGTCTCTCCGCAGAGCCCCCCGCATAAGGGGTTTTCAACTAGAAGCGCAGCTCCGGGGGACCACTTTGGGAATCTCTGCGGATGAAGGCGCTGGATGGGCTGGTGCGGGACTCCGCAGCCCCACGCCGCGACCCCCGCGCGCCCTGCCGGGGGTACGCGCCCCGCTCCCGCAGGGGGACACCCGCGGAGCTGCTCGGCCCCGGTGCCGCGGGACGGGCTGACCGCGCACGGGAGAGGGGTCCGGCAGCGGGGATGGGGAGGGACGAGGGGGCCGGGGACAAGCACTGCCCCTGTCACCTCGGGGACGGCGAGGGGACGAGAAGCGCGGGAGGGACCGGCGCACGGAGCGGCCGCGGGGCAGAGCGGCGGCGGTGCCGGNGGGGACCCTCGGGGGTCTCCCGTCACCGGGTCTCCCCTCAGTGGTTCCACTTCACGACACAGAGCTCCTCTTAGCAGAACCCCCTCGCAGGTCTTTCCCCGGTGTCACTTCACGGGGCTCCCTTCGCAGGGCTCATCTCGCCAGTGCCGCCCGACGCGGCTCCCCCTCACCGCAGCCCCGTCACCGCTGCTGCCTCACGGCGCTCCCGTCACTGGGGCAGCCCACGGGTCTCCCCGCACCAAAGCCCCTCCATGAGTCTCCCCTCACAATCTCCCCTCGCGTCTGCCTCACGCTTCTCGCCTCA
>VXBX01009318.1:539275-592395 GCA_013400415.1 Scytalopus superciliaris | reverse complement strand
CCCCTCACAGGACCCCTCACGTGTCTCCCTTCACGTTTCTCCCCTCATGGTTCTCCCTCGCGAGAGTCCCCTCACATTTTTTCCCTCACGGGTCTCCCTCGAATATCTCCCCTCACATTTTTTCCCTCACGAGTCTCCCTCGAATGTCTCCCCTCACATTTTTTCCCTCACGAGCCTCCCTCGAATGTCTCCCCTCACGTTTCTCCCCTCACGAGTCTCCCCTCACAAGTCTCCCTCACATGCTTCCCCTCACATTTCTTCCCTCACCGGTCTCCCCTCATGAATCTCCCTCACCAGAGTCCCCTCAGGCTTCTCCCCTCACATTTTTTCCCTTACGGTTCTCCTCTCACCTTTCTCTCCTCATGGATCTCCCTCACCAGAGTCCCCTCACATTTCTTCCCTCAGGAGTGTCTCCTCACGAGTCTCCCCTCAGGCTTCTCCCCTCATGAATGTCCCTCACCAGAGTCCCCTCATGAGTCTCCTCTCACCTTTCTCCCCTCACGAGTCTCCCCTCATGAATCTCCCTCAGCAGAGTCCCCTCACGGCTCTCCCTCACCAGTTCCGTTCCCGGGGCTCCCCACACTGGGAAGGCACACTCCTCAGGAGGAAGGAAGGAGTGCCTGGCTGGTCCCACCTGTGCGCTCCTGATTTTAACGCTGCCCTGAGGTGGCTGGCCGGGGTCCCTCAGCACAGGCTGGCCCTGGAAGAGGCCCCGCTGAGGAAGGGCCGGGCAGGGACGAATCTGCTCCTAAATCCCGCCACAGCAGGATCATCTGTCCGCCCTCCTGGAGTGAAATAAGGATAACACGTCCCTACATGGCTCTCAGCTCCAGCGCCCACACAGTATTTTGTGCCTTCCAACCGGTCCTACCCTGTCCCTTGGCCCACATTCTCCACAAACATAACTCCTGTCATCACTCTCAGCAGCAAGAGCCATCCCTGCAAGGACAGCTCAGTGTCTCTCGTGGCATTTGTTTGGTGAAAAAAGCAACCAAGAAGAAGTAAAAGTTGACCCTGATTAATTACTTTTTTCAGGCTAGAACCAGGGTTGCTGTACCCTGTGACTGTTCCCAGCGAGCTGGTGAAAACCCCTTTGTGAAGAGGAGCAGCGCTGGGCTCCCCGGCTGGTGTGTCGGAATCAGCTAACGAGGAACGAAGACGTCACTACATCTGCTCCACATTAAAGCTTCCCTCCTTTGGTGGAGGGCCGAGCCGTACGAGGTTGCTTTCGAGGGGAAGAATTTGCTCTGGCTCCGCCAGCCTCCCGGTAACATCTGAATTTCTGTGCTGTCCCTGACCTTTTGGCACTCGCCGTGCTCTCGCTCTGCCTCCCTGGCTCCTGCCACGGGGCCCCACCAGCATTTTTATAATGCTCCCAGCCATCGGGGGCTTGTGGCAGCTTCCAGGATGGCTCTGTCACCAGGCATGGCTTGTGGGAATCAATAATGCCGAGAGAAATAAAGCACTGTGTGTTTTACTGGGCTGTTTTCCCCCAGGAACCATGGCTTTTGGGTGCTTTTGCTGCCGTGAGCGCTGGCAGGACCCCCGAGCTGGGGGAGGTAAGTACATGTTGAGGACATCACCAAGTTCAGCCCTGCATCGTGTAAATAACAGTGGTGACAGTGCTGGTGGCACATTCAAAAATCCAAAGCACGGGCAGTCGTGCCAAACAATGAGACTTGTGTGAGTAAACATTAGGTTTTTTAGGAAAAAGGCAGGTTTGGGGCTTTTGGAGTCAACTGAGAGCAGGAATTCAGAGCACTCATGTTTTTCTATGCTCTGTAACCATGAGGGCTTAGAAAAGTTGCTTTGTACTGGAGGCAGGAATTTGCTTATCACACTGCAAGCAGAAATTGGAGCCTTTGGAAAAGCAGCAGGGTTATAGAAGCGACAGTGTTGAGCCTGAACTGAGGCTCCAAACTCTACCCTGCAGAATGGTCGTAGGGTCTGTTCCTCTGTCCTCCCTCCCACAGAGGGGCACAGAGTCTGTCCATCCATCTGTCCTCCCTCTCCACAAGGTTATCCTCCAAGAGAGCTGCCCTCAGGGAGCGTCACTCGCCCCTCACTCCTTGCACAGCGAATTTCCATCAGCTCCAATTGTGCTCCTGATTTACACCAATTAACTGCAAACTGAGGTCCCCAAGACACCATTAGTAGTTTCAGCGGATGAAGTGGGAGATTAACTTGTCTGAATTCACTCCATTTATTATTCTGTGTGTAATTGTGGTTTCCCTGCCTGCAAACAGCCTGGGAGCTTTTCACTTACATATGTACACGTGGGGTTTTAGTATCTGTTTCGTGGTCAGTGAGCAATAGGGAGCAGGAGCCAAAATTGAGGCACTCACCTCGAGGCACTGAGCCAAGAGCGGTGCCAGCAGTGGTGGGACAACCCCAGGACCTGCTTCTGGAAGCTGTGTGTCTGCTGAGGATCTGTGGAGCATCCCTGGCCACCTCGGTGCATCAGACAGCCCACTGCCTCCTGCTGCACCGTGTCCTGCAGGGCTGAGCTGGTCCATGCACTACACCAGGCACTTGAAACTCACTGAATTACCTGAGACCACAAGAAACCCAAGCCCACTGTAGAGGTATGTCCAGCTGCATCCTGGCACAGCATACTGGTGTGGTAAAGGCTGGGAAGGGAAAGAAAGCAAACAAACACTTCACTTCTCCCCTGTAACTGCTGTCTGTCCATCCCTGTCACCCCTTCCACCCTACTGTGTCCTCTCTTGGCAGCCTCCCACCAGCATCTCACACTGTAAACTGGGAGCTGGAAGAGGGATTTGCCATCATCTATTACCCTCCTAAGGTCCTTCCTTGCTCATTTGTGGGGTTACCTGTCATTAGGAGAACGACTCACCAGAGTTACACCATCTGACAGAGTTTCCTTTAACCACTATCAGAGAACACTGTGCTAAGCACAGATTTATTACCTCTGTAATGCAGATAAAATGAGATTTTATGGCTCTGTAGTCCTGGCAGCATAAAGTAATAATGGAAACTATCTACTGAAGTAGGGAATGCATCCCAAGAAGAAAGGGAGATGCACAGGAGGTTAATAACATGTCGTCAGGCACTGCCAGAGATCCTCTCACTAATCTCACTGGACAAAGCCACTGAGCATCCAGCCCCGTGTGCCATCCAAGAGAAGTCTCACCACTCGTCAGATTCCTCTGCTTATTTTCCCATTAAAAAATTCCTCAGTAAGATGAAGCATGAAACTGGACAAATATTTTTTCTGTTTCTAATAGGAATCAGTTCAAAACCGAGAAATGAGCAGGGATCCAGGAATGCCTAATGAACCAAAACTCTGCCCCTGTCTGAAATTCCAGAAGAATCCCTAAGAAACCAGGCACCAGTTTTCATCCCACATTCCCAGCCTTCATGGTGATGAGCTCAGGCACTGAACTGGGATGAGTGTGAATGCTGTATCCTGCTCCCACCACTGCTTGCCCCAGTGAGGTACGGCCTTGCACAGCTGTAACACACTGAATGGTGAGACAAATTCCACTTTTTTTTTTTAAACATTTTATTAATAACCCATTAGTTAAGGAATATAAGGACAATGTCTTCTTACACTTTAACACTAAAGAGTATTTGTGGAGTAAGAACAGTCTCTGGAGAAAGAAAGTTATAATAAAGTACAGCATGGAACCAAACACAGACACAACTTTCAAACAAGATCAAGTTCTGGTTACACATCCTTATGCACTATGCAGAAAATTAAATTAAATTTAACTTGAAAATACAAGCAAGGGAATACAATAACAGAAGTAGATGGCAGATTTCTGCTGGACTAAACACCTCTTTTCTAACAAAAGCATTGATTAGAAAAGACACAATGACCCCTTCAAAACATCTATTACTAATGAGATCAAAAACATGTACAGTGCTCTAGTAAAATGGTTGTTTTCCTTACACAGCGTATTTCATGGGCTGATCTCAGGATTGTTAGCTAGTAATGCAAAAAAATTCTCAAACCCTAAATTATAAGTTACCTCATTTCAACTATTTAAACCAGAACTTCGCTGTCTGTTAAGTAAGCAATCAAATCAATAGAAAGCTGATAGAGGTTTTTATCCACGTCATGTTTTTCATGTAACAAGGAATGAAAAGAAATAAAAGGAGGAGAATTGAGACTCTCACAGCAGCATGGGGAATATACAGTTGTGTAGCCAAACAGTAACATTAATACTACAAAATTATGCCAGTGAGACAAACCTGACATTTTAACAATGTAAAACAATATACACCAGCAAAAAAGTTGAACAGCAATAATCTTTAGTGTTACTGAAAGGAAGAAAAAGCAGGAAGGAGCCTGGTGTGCAGGAACAGATATTAAGTGTGATGGGTAATTAAAGGTATCAACAGCTTGTGTGCCTGTGACAAATCTGCAAGAAAGCTACTTATTTCATGATAAAAAAATATATGCACTGGTTGTTTCAGCTTTACACATCAAGTGTGTATTATGTGTCTTTGATTCATTTCTAGCTGAGGCTGAAAGGTCCCCACCCGTTCAGGGCAGGAGGGACCTGGGGCACAGCTGAGTTGGACAAGGACACCCAGCACTCTGTGTGGGCAAGTGTTCATCCAGGGACAGCTCCACTGCTGCCAGTCAGTGCTGCTCTCCTGGCTCTGAGGGAACTGCCTGGATTTCTGTAGCTGAGGTCTGGCATGTGAGCCCATGACCATCACAGTTCATGGACATCCAAATGCTGCCAGTCTCATGTCCTGGTACAATCTGGTGAGGTGCAACGAGATTAGAACAAGTCTCAGTGTGAGGAGACAAAGTATTTTGGGGATGTGTAAACAAAACTCTACTCTCCTGCATCTTCCCCAAAACTCCTGGGGCATGTAACTACTGTGGTGGTTTGGTGGTCAGCCCAAGGTGATCCAGGAATGGTGCCACAGTGTGCCTGCTTGTGCTCAGTGACAAGCAGTCCTGCCTCAGTGACAGGCAGGAACAGCTTTCAGGCAGCTCAGCTCATGGCTGTGGGATTGCTAAAGTCTGTACAGACAAAGCAGAGAGTGCATGTACAATGGACCACCCCAAAAACTGTGGCACACTCCTACATCAGCCACCAGACTAAGCCTCTGCCCCTCTCCATACCCTGGATGGAAAGCTCAGGGCTGGTCCATGACCTGCCCCCGGTACCGTGTCCTGACAGGGAGCTGGGAGGAGAGGTCTGGTGCTCTGGTCATACCTGCTGCTGGCCAAACTGCCCCTGGCACTGCCCTCTGACAGTATGATGCCCAGCAGGAGCAGTCCTTCAGCACACTGACATGTTTGGGGGTGGATGAACTGGTTTAGGAGGTGAAAGGAAGTGACCAGGGGCTCTCCTGGAGTGGTTCCCCTGAAGTGAGCTTTTTGGAGAAGTGTCCTCCTTCCTCTCTGCACCCCAGCAGTGGCAACGTGACTTGTGCAGGGCCTGCTGCGTCAGTGGGGAAGGGCAAGGACTATTCCATGGAACGATCTGGGAAATGAGGCCCACCTGCAGAATGTCCCCGCCCTCTGTAGCAAGTGCCCAACACTGCCCAGCTCGAGGGTTTGTACCTCTGCCATTGCATCCACTCCCAGGAACTGTGAATTGCCATTATTGCCTGCAATAACCCTCCACTGCCTTATCTGTCACCCTGCTAAGTCATGAGTTTCAAAGTCTTGTGGCAGTGGGTTCTGGAGGTTACTTACCAGCTTCCCCTGCCCAGTTATGTTTCCTTGCCTTTCTAGCTCCTCACTCTGACATTATCTCCTGCCTTGCCTGCTGGAGACTTCCAGTCTCTGTCCCACAGCATTCCAGAGTTATGGCTCTTCAGAGGATGGAACAGCATTCCTGACACTCCTCAAGACACCCACCAGCAGCAGGAGCAGCAGAGCAAGTGCAATGACTGGAAATACAGCTGGTTACCAGAACAGTGTGTCGTGCTGGGAGGAGAGGCTGAAAGCTGGGGAGGTTGAAGCCCCAATATCTTTCCCAACAGGGCACATGAAGGCTTGGAGGTTCTCCTCTGCTGAAGAGCTGGAGCTACCAAGGTGTGATGGATGATTCCAAGGTCATGGGCTGGTCTAGCTCAGCTCCACACACAGGGCACACTGTGACATCCTTCTTCACAACAGATGCAGGGACACGGTGCTGGTGGAGTCAGGTTCTCATTGCTGCAAGCAGTGGTACCTCCAGACTTCACCACAAAAAACATCTAAAGTCTTTCACAGGATCTCAGTTGGCACGCAGCTCCCCCATGTATCTTTGGGGGAAAAGAGGAAAACAGGCGAATTTTCCTTCATTTTAAAAACAAACACATGGCCAGATCTCTGAATCTTTCAGGAAGGCAAAACATTTACCAAACCCCCCACGAACAGAATTACTTATCCTTGTTACCCCTGCAGAGCTGGTCCAATCTGTAGTGTTTGCAGTCAAACTCTGCAAGCCTGGAGCAAGGCTGAAGAAAAGGCAGAGAAAAGTCCACCCCCAGCAGGGCCAGGTTGAGAGCCATGTCAGCAGTAAGCAAACAGCAGCAGCAGGAAGAGTCACTGGATGATTTTCAAACCAGACTGACTGGTACGAGACCAAAGATTTGATTTTCATTTTAAAGCTCTGGTGGTGTTCTGCTCTTCAAAAAAATCCACCCAAAAGCACTTTGGCCACGACTCTCAGAAGTGACTGGAAATTTTCACTTGTTCATCCAAAGCCTTCAGCAAGTCCACTGCTTACAGAAGGCTGAGTGCTGCTCTCTGGAAATCAAAACCATCTCAGATGTCTTTTCCTCTTGGGCACGTAAAAACCAAGAAATAGATGTCCCCAAGATCACAACTTATTTTTGCAATTGCTGGTTCTTCTTTCTCTTCATTGGTATAAGCTTTTCAATGAAAGATGGATTGACATCCTGCCAACTGGAGCAATCTCCTTTGGCAGCTCCTGCAAAACACAGTCCTACAGAGAGACACAACCCACCTCTCAGGCTTTAGGGAAGGTGTTAAAGAAACAAAGCAAGAGAGACATCAGATCTGCAGCACTATGCGTTAAAAAAGAGTCAACAACCAGTGCAAACATATTCTTTAGAAAAAGACAGTATAAGTTAAAACCTATAATGGACTATAACAAAAGAGTAGATCTACTGCTTTTTTTCTTCAACAGACATGAGGTAGTTGTGTTGTTAGGGAGGAAAAAATAAAGAAAGAGAGAAGTAGTAAAAATGCTACTCTATACCACACACTATTCCACTTTATAAAATTAAATAATATAAAGATGTTCCAAGAAAATAAAAATACATGTTGTACATTAAATGGACAGATGTGTACCTAAAATATTAGGTACAAGAACCTACATAAAACAAAGTCCAGGTTGGTGAAATGACCCAGACACTGCAGAAGGTTCTATATAGTACAAGTTGTTAGAGGCACTCGTAGAGTGTGTAATAAAAGGCCACTACCTCAGCCTGCTAGTAGTAGTTACAGAGAGCCTGGTAATCCTTCTAACCACGGGAGGACAGAAAAGGCTGGTGGTTGCAGCTCACTGCGTTTGTCTCCGTCGGCTTCCACCCCCTCCCGGGGCTCCTGTGACAGGATCCACTCAGGGCCGCCAGGCAGCGGCGGGGCCGCGGCGCTCCCGGGGAAGAGGCAGCCGAGGAGGATCACTCCGTGTACTCTGCCACTTCCCAGCATTACACCACGTCTTGCCAGTCGCCTCGAGGACTCCAGAGAAGTGACAGCCCCAGTCTAGCGCAGAAAGGCTCCGTTCCATCGTCAGACTTGGGCAGATGGCTCAGTCCTGCTCCCACCGACACCCAGCCACTCAGGAGCTTCAGCGGGAAGGAGACGGGCCCTGCCCAAGGCAGCTGCTGGTTTCCTGCAGGCGTGTGCCCGGCCGAGGGCTCCGAGGGCCCTGGTGAGGTGCTGTGCCCGCTCAGCTCCTGCGGGGCTCCCTGAGCCGAGGGCAGGCAGCACCTCACAGCGACAGCCCCTAGTGCTGCTTCAGCTCTCCCGTGAGCAGCACCAGCTCGGCTCACTCTTTGTGGCTGTGGACATGTGCCATGTTCTCAGATGCTGAGGATGGACTGGTTAAACCAGAGTTACTACAGAGCGGGGCCTCCTCCGGGGCCGTGGAAAGCGACTGGCCCTTGACTGGCTGCACATCCCCCCCGCCGTCTGGGATGGAGTCCGAGTCTCCACTCCCCACTGAATCCAGACTCTCCCCATGCCGGTGGAAGCCATTGGTGAGCCCAGGGATGCAAACGGCCTCTGCATTGTTAGTCTTTGTGCCAGCCTGGGCCCGAGCCTCCGAATCGCCTGTGCAGTCCCCCAGCACTTGGCTGGTGTCCTGCTGGGAGCTGGGAGAGCCGGGAGGAGCTGGCTCTCCCGAGGGGAGCTCTTCAGGCTCCTGGTCCTCAGTTTCTGTCTCTTCGCTCTCCAGCGTGTGCAGCTGGGAGTCGTAGTCTCTGTCAGAGGCTGAAAAATCAGAATGGACAATGACTTCTGCTTCCACTTGGTGGAGGTTGGCTGGTGGGTGGCTTTTCTTTGCTTCATTCTGCTATCAAGCACAGGGAAAATTAAAAAAAAAAGAAAAAAAAGAAGGTAAAGGAAATGAAATTATTATAATTGAGGCTGTGACCCAACCAAGCACTGAAATGTATTTCCTTTTAATCCCACAGAGTGCAATGGGATGTACACATGCCTCTATTAAACATTACCTTGATATGTTTCTCAGAGCTGAAGTCTTAAGAAGCATCTCAAATCACCTTGGGATCATTATTCCTATTTTACGTTTGAGAAAGCAAGTCCCATGGGAACAAAGAGATTTGCCCACAGTTTCTTGGCAGGCTGGAACAACCACTCCTCCAAGCCTGTGTCAAAGACCACAATTTTCAAAACTCACCATTCTGTTTCCATATAAAGGGCTAGATTTCTAAAGGCTGAGTGGGCAGCACTCTAGAAAACCGGATTCTGAGAGAGGTACCAGGGCTCCTTTCCATTTCCTGCTTTAATTTTGGCTACATATCACACAGTGTGTGTTCCTTAGAACCCTGGTCACAGCCTGCAAAAGTCTGAGTAAATTCAGGCCCTTGAATTCGGAAAGAAAACAGTAAGTTCTGCTCTGCTCTGCAGTGTTTAAGCAGAGCTCAGGCTACAGATCACAAATCTGGCTGACAAGAAGGTCATTCCACGAGATTATCACTCAATAATTTAACAGACAAATTATTGTGGAGGCTCACAAAGAGCTCTCTAGGCAATCAACGCTCAGATTCTGGGCTGAGTGTGATATAGCAGCAAGAAGACAATTCCGAGTGTGCAAGTGATATCCCATGTGTAATTTGCCCTTTCTGTTGAAGCCAACTTTGAGCACAATTTACATATTTTAACACTTTTCTCCTTTTGTTGACAAACTCTGCTGGGTAAGCTGTGCTGTAAATGGTGCCCTGTAATTGGGCTCTAAAACATTGTCTTAACTCTATCCACAATGTTAATTACATCCTGTGTATAATTGATTTTCACACCATTGTCTAGGAAGGAAGCATAGGTGGGTTACTTAGAAGTACTTCTAAGTAGGGTGGAGGATGAACTTTTTAAAACAATAACCAAAGAATCTTCTGGTACAGAGTCAGCCTGAGCAGGTGCCCACTTGCTTTGCTGAGACTGGCACAGACATCCCAATCCTTGTACAAACTCTCCCAAACTTGGGAGTGCATGTTTATTCCAATGAAGCAATATCAGAAAGAGAATTTCCTCCAAGTCTGTGCACCCACATAAAGAACACAAGTGCAGTGGAAATTGCTCTGCCCTATCTGGAGAAGGGAGTTTAAATCAACCCTTGATCTTTGACTCCTTTTACAGCCAAAAACGCAATCTCTCCGTCAGGCTGTAGATCTTAATGACTGTGCTGAGCACTGCAGCTCCTAACTCATTCAGAGGGCTGATTGCTGCATGGCCACAGCAAACACTCCAAGCAGACTGCTGGTGCCTGGATCCAGGTCCTCAGAGACCAGGAATGCCACAACCCTGCTGACAAACAGAGCTTCTGACCCCACCTGACCATCACCAGCAGAACAAGCCTGCAGAAAAGGGCTTCAAAAAGGAGAAAGGGAGATGGGGAACACAAGTGGAAAAACCACATCAGAATACATAAGTCAGTAATTCAAACACCCACCATCACAGCATCGTAAACCAGAGCTTGTAACAGAAGCTTCTGCCCTGCACTGGAGGGGAGCTTCAGTGACCCGTTCACAGCAGGGAGGGGCTCTTTGGTGATGGTGTCCCCATATCTGGCAATGCTGTTTGTCCAGGGCTGGTTGGCCGATTTATTCCATGAAGACTGCAGGAGAAAAATGGGAGGAGAAAAGATCCAGTTATCACAGACACAGATTCTTACTCTCATACAACTGAAGTGAGAAGCAGCTTGAAAAAGGGAAGTGCAAGTTGGCAAAATGCCGTAAATGTGGAGGACACTTCTGATGGCATCAAAATAAAAATGCTCTGCAATGGACTGGCACAGTCGCTGCCTTAGAACTGGCTTTATTGCTGTCACCTGGGCTGATGCAGAGCACTGGCAGAAAAGATGCCAGAGGGTTCAAAACTAGTCACACAAGGGGGCTTTCCACTGATTCTTGAACTGTGAGGCCAACAGGTTTATCACAGCACAGACACCATTTACAGGTCCACTGAAATCAGCCCCCTGCAAAGCTGCAAACAGTCCAGAGCAGAACAAACGCACTGAAAACAGAGCTGGGAAGGGACAGGGAAATGTGGAGCTGAATGACCACAGTATTTGCTTTGGCACCAGTGATGCTCCACAGCACAGAGAAGGACTCTCACCTGTGGGCACTGCCCTGTGTGCTCCAGTAAGAGCTGGAGACAACGGTATGCTGCTCACTCTGCAGCACAGAGTTCCTGCTCCAGACCAGGGCTGGGGTGAACACTCTGCCATTACCCATCAGCACAGAGGGACGAAACTGAGGGCCTTATTTTGCTTCTTTGTGTTTTTTTTTTTTTGCAACAGACCACCAAGCAATTCTTAGCTCAGCTTTAAGTCCCCTGGGCAACCAGTGTTACCTTGTTTGTAGATCTAATTAAATTATATGGGCTGAACACAATTTGTTCTGGGTTCTCTCAGCTTCCCCTTGCAATAAACTGTTGAATGCACACCTCTGTGTATGGGAAATGTGTGTCTTTAAGAGCTGAAGTTATTTAACAGCTCAGACTATTAGTTCACAGGCAGAACAGTATTTTCTTTCCAGGTTTTGATTTTATTGGGCTGTCGTGCATGTACCTGAGCTCTGCCTTGCTACTACTCACATACATATACACACACACTCTCAGATTTAAGGACTGCACAGGTCTGTCATCTCTGGGCTGGTTCCACAGATGTTACACATTCCCTGGATAGGAGAGAGGTTGACACAGCAACAAGGAGGAGAAGATCCTGACCTGGCAACAGCGAGTGTGCACATGCACATGGAATACTGGCGATGTGAGCACGAATGGCTGTGCAGGGTGAAGATGTACAGCACATCTATTCAAACCCACTGACCACCTACTGCTCACTGTCAGCAGGAGAAGCCCAGGTTCCTGCTCTCAACATGTGGCTGCTCCTTAGGCCAAATCTACTCCAACAACCGCCAGCGTAGCATGAGCCCAGCCGAGACAGCAAGGAGATTTCTGACATCAGCCTGACCTTGTGTGAGTCATTTGACCTCCTTGTGCCTTGGTCCATCTGGCTGGAAATTAGGCAGAAATACATGACCAGATGTTGTATGTGAGCCAGGCATTCCTAAGTCAGCTATTTAGCAAGAAGCAAATGCTACCTCGTGCTGTCAGGGCTGGCAGAAGGACACTAAAGTGCCCAAGTGTGCACGAAGGGCAGCCGGGGCCACCCTGAGCCCTCTGTCCACCCTCACCCAGGCACCCAAGGGGCTCAACACCTTGTGGGAGGCAGAGCAGCGTTACACCCCAGCACCTCTCCCAAGGCACAGGAGCTTTGCTGCTGCCTCAGGATCTGATTTTTATCAAACCAGCAGTGAAAGGCCTCATTGATATGCCAGCACCCTGCAGGACAGTGAAGTCCAAGCCCAGCACTGTGGCTATCAAGCATTTGCTAATTTAGACATGGATGCTGGCGGCAGTGTCTTTGCCATTTCTCTCTCTGCAATCCTCAACAATATATTCTGAGCCAAAAGCATTCCCTAATTGCTCTCTTTCTAAGTGGACAATCATTAAACTAGGCTTTAATAGCGAGAAATCAACCAAGCGGTCACAGAGAGCTCACAATAAGGAATATCTCCACATGCGAGTGCTCAAGGAGCGTGTTCAATTTGCTTCTGCTGCCATCTGAAAGGCTTTCTGCAGCTCCATCCCTGACTGATGGCTTCTGTGCCTCTTCCAAGGAACATACGTTACTGAGCAAATACTGCCTGGAAATTTCAGCGCTGAACCTACACAAATCTGCACACATGCACCAAATGTGTGTCCTGTTAGAGATGCTTCCATGCATATTTGCCATCAGAGAGATCTGAGCATCATACGCAGACACACACACAGAGCAAACTCGAAAACCTTCTTGCAGGCATCTTGTGAATACCAAAAAACGTGGAAAGAAACAGGCAGCTCTACTGCAATCCCCCATGGACCATCTGTTAGCGGAAATGTCAATCTGCCATGTTTACATAGGTTTTGATGACTCTGGGAACAGCCTGTTCAGCTCTGGCTGAAATTGGCTGCAACGAAGAACAAACTTGTTTTGTACCAGTTTGCAACTTTCAACAAACAGAAAAAACCATCAGCCACACAACATGGCCTGTGTCCCACATGTTGTTCGAGCACATTATGTTTGAGAGGGGGAAAAAAATGCAAAAACCAAATGCCTCTTGGGGCTTAGTCTCTACGGTTGGACAGTGGCAATTAGCTGTAGGTCTGTTTTCATCACAGACCTGAAGAAATCTTGTGTGCCTGAAAGCTCTGCTGCTTTTTTAAGTAGCATTTTTTGTGTGTAATAAATGATACTAATTCTTTAATTGAGGGGGGCTAGTGAGTGGCTGATAGAAGGAAATGTTCTCTTGGTTTTTACAACAGAGTAACAAAGTCAAGGAGCAAGGAGTGTCAGTCTAACACTAATTCAGAGAGGGAAAAATCTCTTTGTCAGTTCACTGCAAACACAAGAATGAAAACTAATAAAAACATCTTCCAATAAAAGGCATTTCCATTACAGCTAAATCCTTATCAAAGCAAACAAGTCTTTTCATTTTAGCCTTTTTATAGAAACTCTGGCTGCTAAAAACGTGCCTAGATCGTGTTACCTTCTCAGTGACAAGTCATGATTTCATGCAAATATATGAGCTGAGAATGAACACGTAGGAAAAGTTCAACTTGAAACCTTCCCTGTTTTATGAGGATGGTTATTTAAAGTAGCTTGAAGTCCTGTGCAAAACAGGGCTGGGGACATTTCAGATGTGCCCAGCTTTTCAGGGTGTCACAGAGAGAAAGGATTCGCTGCTGAGCAGCCGGTGGGGGTGGGAACGCTCCGTGTCACGCAAACATACCGACATCCCTGCCCACAGCTGGGATGCAACACAGACCTCTTCCCCAGCAGATAAAGGGGAGTCTCTGCTTGCTGTCACCAGGATCACAGCTCTCATCTGAGACTTCTCAGAAAGCACTGGGACTTCTCTTCCACTCACAGAAATTTCAACACGAAAATGACAAACAGCCCGGGCAGATCCAAGTTCCCTGATGTGTTACAGCTTTTGCTCTCTCAGTCACGGGGATGCTTCATGGGAAACACAGTCCTGCGGGAAGGAGGCCCACAGGGAAGGAGCAGGGCAGCAGGCAAGGAAGGTTCCAGCTTTCAAGAAGCACAACAGCAAACACTTCCAAGCCAAAATGCTTGGGTTTGGCTTCTTTCAATGAAAAGCTGAAGGCTTCCATGGAAAGCAGATGCTTTTTAACATTCTCCCCCACCCTCTAAATTGCTTGGCCCACAAGCAGCAGTGACAGAGATGTCTGGAGCAGAGCCATTTTATCATCCTCAGTCCATCTGTCAGGGGAGACAGAGCTGCATCCTCACAGCCCGTGCTCCACAGTGTCAGTTCTAACAGGGATACTGAGGGCATCAGTGCAGGGGTCACTTGCAAGGGGAAGAGAGTAAGAGGAAAATCACTTGTCAGTGTATTTACAAATCCTTGTGTGTGACCACTGGGAAACACACAGAAAGGAGGGAAAACAGGCCACTAAATGGCCGTGCTCTCCTGCCTAATGGAGCTGCCAGCATCCAGAGGGGCCCTGTGCTGACAGCCCTGGCTGTGGCAGCCCCTTGCTGTCCTGCAGGCAGGGACAGAGGGCCAGGAGGCTCCTCTGGGACTGTCCCACCTTCCACGGGCACCATCCTGCACCCCCAGCATTATGTGTAATGGTTCAAGAGGAATCACGGCCCTAAGCTTGTTATCTGGACTGGAAAACAACCAAGGGGACATCCCAAAACCCTTTCCTGCAGTTCTTTGCAGGAGTCAGTTCTAGTCTCAGTTTTTAAAGACTTCCCGCCCTCGTTCTCACACCTGCAAAGTGACATTCACTAACTTATGAGTTACAGAATGGAGACAGTCCCTTCTTTACCTCTGTACACCTCCTAACACAGAGCCTCCAATCTTCACTGGAACCCTGGGCTGCCACAAAACAAAACCAAGAAAGAATAATCCATGGAATGCCAAGTTCAGGATGTGAACAGCCTGCAGGCACAGAGGAGCAATCACTGCCACTGCCAGTGGCAAGTGCCATCCAGACAATACAAGCAAAGTTTTGGGAGCATAACCTGAGGACAGAGAGACAAGAAGGCAACTGGAGGTCCAAGCTACACAAACCTGCCCAGCAGTGACAGCAGCACTGGCCCAAGAGTCTGCCCCAGCCAACATCCTGAGCTCTGCACTGTTATTTAAAGAGTTCCTTGAGACATTTCTTACTCCCTCTTTTTTTGACTAGGGCTGCAAGTCATAGCATCCAACTTAGAGCAGCCTGGGAGCCTCCCCTTGCCAGGCTGGACCAGGAATTTCCTTGCACATGGATCTTCTCTTTCTTGTGGCTCTGTCACATTCCTTGCCATGGGTTTTCACAACCCCAACTACACACAGCATGAGAGAAGAAAAGGGAAGGCAACAAAGGCAGCTGGTCACTGCAGGGTGCAAAGCTCCCACAACACTCTGTTCCAGGCAGGGTCCCTGGGGGTTCCAGCTTCAGTGGCTGCTGGAGGGAGCTATTTGCAGCACACAAGACAACTCAAGGAACCCACACCCACTCCAGGGCCTCGACTAGTGGCACTCTGTGTACAAGCAGGGAGATGCACGCACTCACAACCACTCCTGACTTGATTTACATCATCTGTTGTGGGCACCAGGCAGGTGTGCACCGCCCTGGCCAAGAGCATGAGAACTGCCCAACTCCTTGACCACCCAGCCAGGGAACATCCCATCCCCATCCAGACATGGGGCCTCTTGGCAACTCCAGCATAAATGTGTTTCTGAGTCTTCTCCCCTTTGATGATACATGTCAGAGTACAGAGGGGATGCCACATGCTCAGGTGGCACTCCCAGCAGGAACTGGGCCGTGGAGGGAGCGGGGTCTCCTGCGTGGGAGCACATCTCCCTCCAGTGCCCACTGCCAGCAACAACAGCCTGTTGCTCCCGGCCACCACTCGGTCTCCTCCACCTGCCAGGTCACCCTCACTGGTGACAACGCTGCTCTCTGGGTGGCTGCTGGCAGCTGCTTCCCAGTGACCCTTGCTTGCCTATGCACATCCATCAAAAAAATAAAAATCCTCAGTGAATTTAATTCTCGGTAGCCTTTTTGCATCCAATTATGAAGGCAGAGACCCTACAGCCAGGACTGTCCTTCTCCCTGAAACTCTGGTCTGTGGCCATAACTCCACTGCTGGTCACTGCCAGCCTCTGAGGGCCCCCCTCTGAGCCCTGAGCAGCCCTGGCACTGTCCTCTCCAGCCCCTGCTCTGCACACATTCACATCTTGGTGTAACCCCCTGCAGACAGGATTGTTGCTTTGGAACAGAGATCTGGATACGCTGCCCCCAGAAAGGCCTCACCAAGAAGGGAACTCCCCCCCACCCCGACCTGTTCTCAAGGGTAAGTCCCCATCCCTGAAAACATTTGTTCCTTATTTAACAGAAGAGCTGTAGGAAATTCCTCACACTCTTCGGCTTGGGTCCAGACAGGCAGCTACATTCCACCCAAATCCCTGGATGTGGCTTGGCTGCAAACAAACAGCCTCTCCTTCAGCTGAGCGCTGGATCCGACACGGCACGCGGGGATGGCCACGGGCACGGCCGCAGCTCCCGGGGACACTGAAGCCAGCAGAAGGCTGGGAGGCTCCAAAGGATTGTACCTGCCCTGCCCCTCCAGCCAGGACAGCCTCGTGGTCAGCCAGGCACCTGCACTCACCTTCCTCCAGTGACACACGTGCGCATCGTGGATGCGAACGTGAAATCCCACGTGCTCACAATGCATTTGTTTTACTGAACCTCCTAATTACTTTACATGCTCTCCCAGGGCTACAAAGAGAGACATAAACAGATTAACTAAATTAGGCCAATTAAAGGTTCCCTAATGGAATGAAATGTTTCAGGCAAGCTTGAAAGCGGAAGTGGGCAGGGAGGAATGAAAGACAATGCAATGCCAGGCAAACCAAGCAGGGCCAGAAAAAACTACTTCAAAAAATAAGGTTCACAAAAACCCCCCAATTTCACCTCTTGTTTATCTTCAAGGGTATTCCAGTGAACACACTATTTATGGACAGAGCTCCTTCTACTCCAAGCAAAAGGCTGAGTGTCTGCTCTAGACATCACATTTCCTCACACCATCCACATGCCACAGCAACAGGAAAGGTGCAGCTTTTTGCAGCACGAAGTTTGGCAGCTGCTTCTCAGGATGAGGGATCACTGTCCCAGGAGATGAAACACAGTGGTAGATGGCACAGGGATCCTAAATTACATCTGACAGCCATGGCTGAGCCAGTCAGTTTTACAGAGAGGGAAATTCTGGCTGCCCAGCACCACCCTGCAGCCAGGACTGCCGGAACTCTGCAGAGCCAGGACAGGATCCCACCCTGGCTTCCCCAGCAGCCACACACCAAACAAAGGCTCTTGCCAAGGGGGGGAGCCCAGTCACCACATGTGTCCTTACCTTCCTCTTCCCATGGACAGTGTCCTCAGGGAGGCTCGTGTGGATGAGGCTGTGCACTTCTGTCAGCTCCGTGATGTCCCCCAGGGGCACGGGTGCATCCTCCTGGAGCGGGGACATGAGGGACTCGAGCTCATGTGAGTCCAGGGTGGCAGTGGGAGCAGCCATGCCCTGCCTGTTCCGGTGGTAGTACGTGTGGTTGCCAGCAGCCTGGGAATCCAGGCCTGGCAGGGCCTCCCTGAAGGAAAACAAGCAAGAGTTGACATTTCAGCTGGTCCTTGTGGAAGTGACCAGGCACAAGCCTTGTCCTGCCCCTCCTGTGGAAGGGGATCTTCTATCCACATCCCACTGTAACAGCTTTGCCTGCAGATGCACCTCCACCACTTTTGGTAATCCCAAAGATCAGGCAAATCCCAGTGAGGGATGCAAAGCCCTCCCTGCAAATCCTGAGGCCATCAGACACCACAAGTCCCAGCACTAGAGCAGGCCACTCACCAGCCCTGGCCCATGGGGAGCCGTGTCACTCCTGTCACCTCTGCTTTACAGGTGAGAGATTCAACAGAACAGGAAAAGTTCAGTGGCCATATTAGGACATTCAGAAGCTGCTTGTCCCTAGTCCTGAGATCTGCTGTGAGCTCAAAGCTCTTCTCAACAGCAGAGCTGCTTTCTGCTCATGGTCTTTCCAAATGCTTGTGGCTGGATTCAGACCCCTGGGATAGCAGGGGGCTTTGGGCTGCATCCAATCCTCCTTAAACCAGCCTGTCACTCACTGGGAAGTCTTTCATTATTTTCCCAGCTGGAAGTTAACAAACCATTTCCAAACATCCTTAGAGCTGTCCAACCTCAGAAGTAAGACACTGCCCACACTAAGAGACAGGTAATAATATGGTTCTTCCATTTTCTTGGGACTTTTCCTTTCCCTTAAAAAAAACCCCTCTAGTCTAGGAGTACAAAGTGAAGAGGAACTACTGAGAAAATAAATCAGTGAAAAGATTATTAAATATGCTCCTTATCCAGCCAGCACTCCCCAGATTCAAGCTGTGCATTAACTGTGTCCTGCACCACACCCCAGGCAGCCCAGCAGGACAGGGGATGCAGCTCACAGTGCAGCTGTCTCCTGCTTTACCTGCTGCACAGGGGAGGGGACCCCACCTGTGCTTGCTGTTCCGGAAGCTGGCACACATGCAGAAGAGGATGCAGAGCAGCCCCAGGCAGACCCCCACGATGATCCCCGTGACAGAGTGGATATCCAGAACATCTAGGGGAGGAAGGAAGGATGGATACACTATTTCAGCTGCTAGCAGGAAGAAGGCACAAAATGTCTCCTACTCAGAGAAGCACCAGCTGTACTAAACCCAACAGGCAATGCCTTTAAAAGTCCCTTCCAACCCAGACTATTCCACAGTTCCAGGACTGCACATACACAAAGGAGGAAGATTCTTTGGCAGTGACAGTTTAGAGCAGCTTAAGGCAAACTGGCATCTATGCACATTAATTAATCTCACACTACAGAAAGGTTGCACGTGCCCTTACAGAGGAACTGGGATGGGGAAGAGAGAGGAAGTCTGGCTGTGGGATAGGTTCTGGAGCTGCACATCCGAGGGCTCTGCTGCATTCTCTGCTCTGGCCTACACAGAATTGTATCTCACATACTACACAGTGACATCAGGCAGTGGCTTGGCAATCAGAATCACTGCCTGACAAATCATGGTCTTCAGCAACACAGCTCGCTTCCTGCCCCGGGACAATTCATACCAGACAACTTCTCCCGCAGGGTGTGCACATCCTTAACGTTGGAATAGGGACCAGATCCCACGACTGTCTTTGCTCCCATCTTGAAGAAGTATCTGGTATCACTCTCCAGGCCATGCACTTCAGTGCTGAAGATATTTCCTGACCAAAAGCAAGTCAAAATAAATTTAAAATGTGCAGTTTCAAGAGCACTCAGAGGCTGCAGCAAAGCAGCAGTGGAATTCTGCTGGACCCTCAGAAGTGAGGGATTTTGTGACCTGAGCTCCAAGAGGCATTTCACACACCTCTCCAGTATTAACGAACTTGCTGCTTATAGAGCTACAGACTGCACATGGTGCTGCTGGCACACGTTTTTCCAGCAATTACTGGCTGCCAGCCTGTATCTGTGGGGTGTTTCCTGGATGATAATGGCTATCTCAGCCCTAGACATGTATGATTTTATGTCTCTCAGCAGTTGTGCCCCTGCACTCTCTGCTATGACCAGGAGCAAGGCCCAGCATATGCTCCAGGAAAGCAGGCTCTGGGAGCTCTTGAATATTTGTCTGTGCTCAAAGTGAGGCAAAACTCAGGGCAGCAGGACTGAGCAACCAGGGTGGGCTCCAGAGGCAGGGAGAGGGAGGCAGGGGGAGCAGGACTGGTGGGGTATTACAGTACGTGGAGGAGGCTCACCTTCTCGGGTCAGCAAGGTCCACATGTCATCGGGCTGCGTATTGTTGGCATTGTAGAGGATGAGATACTCCACAATGATGCCATTGGGCTCCACAGGTGGGCACCAGTGCACTTGGACAGCGTAGGGGTTGAGCGGGTGCAGCCGCAGGTCAGACGGAGGAGTGGAGGGACCTGGCAGAGACACGCCAAGACCCCTCTGAGCAGCAGAAAGAGGGGAGAGCATTCCCGCCAGGATGCCTCTCAGCACGTGCTCAGGGACATCAGAGCTTAGAGGTGATCTGAGAGCACATCCCTCAGGGTGCATGAGGAGGGACCTGGCAGAGACTGAGGGGAAAGCAGAAGCCAGGACTCACGGTCGGGCAGGGTGAAGCGCTCCACCACGCTGCCGAAGGGGCCGTCGATGCCCACGCCGTTGGACTGCACTGCAAACTCATACCTGGTGTAGGGCTTCAGCCCACTGATGAGAATGTCTTCATCCGAGCTGGTGAGAGAGGACACATCACAAGGCCATGAACACCTGATGGTTCTCCCATGCCACCCTGACAGGAACACTCTAAGGGATTATCCCAACTCTTACAGTATTTGATTTTCCACCTAAAGCTTCATCTCCTGCAGACATGTGGAGGGCAAGAGCACTCAGCACCCAGGTACAGAGCAAAACACTTTCCAGTCTTCAGGACCATTTCTGATGTGCTTGCAAGGAAAAGCCTGAAAACAGCCTGGTTAGAGGCTGAAAGTCTGCACAGGAATCCAGATGTGAAATGCATCCCCAAATTACTGTAACTGCCTGAACTCTAGCAACTGATAGATCAAACTTGTGAAGACCATCTCACAAATCATGAATGCTTTGAGACTGGCCATAATTGCATCCAGCCATGTTGTTAACAGAGAAACAAGTGTGTAAGGTCCAAACAGCAAAAAAGATGCAGAGACCAGTAAATGATTCCTTGGTATTCAAGTCATAGACAAGTCCCACTGCCACATCTGTTCTGACCACTGTGACCATGGCAGATGTTCCCAGCATATGAAATACCCAGGATTTTACTAAGTACTGGAAATTGCATGCAGGTTCCTCCTGCCCCGTGTTCATTCCTGACCTGAGCAACACCTGGCAGGTGAACCCTTGGCCTCCCTCTTTACCTGGTGTAGTATGTCACGAGGGAGGCGTTTTTCAGGCCCCAGGGGCTGAAGCGCACGGTGTAGTTGACGATTTTGACTGTTGTGAAGTCAGGTTTCTTCCACCTGAGCCATATGGAAGTTGAGCTGTTGGACTCTGCGTAGACCTGGACTGGAGGCAGGGGAGGACCCTTCTGCACAGGGGGATCTGTGGGGCAAGGCAAAAAGAAAAGGGATGTGGAGAGGTACGTGACAGTAAGTTCTTCAGCTGTGGGAAAGACCACAACAGGGATCCATGCACCACAGTGGTGGAATGCTGCTGGGGGGCACAGAGGGTGGGTTTGTCCTGGTCATCCTCCCATGGTGGGTGCTCAACACTCTGCATCTAGGGTGGTCTTAGGCATGTCAGAGGTGTCCCTACCACACATCCAAAAACTTTCCTCCTCCTCCCCTTCAGCTGGGGGTGCTGCAAAGCTGTCCTCAGCAAACCACCTGCTGCTTTTGCAAATGGCCCATTGCTTTGAGTCATTCACCATTAACATTTTGGTCTCTCACACCGAGCCCCTAACAGGTCCAGAGAGAACACCCACATGCAGTGGAAGAACAATCCTAAGGAAAAGGGGGACATTTTGCTCCTTTCTCTCCTTCCCAATTCCTCCAGTGCATTTTGCAATGACTGTCAAAGGAAGATCCCTCATAATGGGACCCTCCCCATTTTGATATTGCCCTTGAAGTTCATCTTTTGTAACTTCTCCTCTACCCTTGCTGTGCAGCCACGTGCCAAGCAGAAGGGAAAGACAACAAGGGGCACTGCTCACCTACTGCTGTTACTGGAGCCTTTTCTGTTTTCCCCTTCCAAACTGCTGCATAACCATCCTCGTGCTTGTTGAATGCCACCAGCTTCACCTCGTAGAGTTTCCCAGGAGCTGGAAAAATCAATCAGGGTTTGCCTGGGTTATTTTTGTCCCCAACCCTCCCCAGTTAAACATGCTTTCTTTGATCTGACCGGCTTTTCTCACCGTCCAAGAAAGTAGTTTGAACATAATGAAGATGTTTTTATTACCTAATACCTAAATAAATATCACCTAATACCTAAATTACAGCAGGAGTCCCCCTTCCACTTAGAGGCTTCCCATGTACAAACACTGTCTCACAGCTGGTTCACGTATCAGCACAGCTGCTCTTTACTTTGCCCCTCATGTTTTACAGAAATTATCAGCAGGAAATGGACTTGCCCCAGCCCCCAAGGGTTAACCAGTGTCCTGGTCTGCAGCACATCATCTTTAGATCTCCTGGTATTTCTCTCTTGCAAACTACTAAAGAAACCTGCACAGTGACTCCTCTCTCCCCCACAGAAGTGACTGCACTGCATTGCTTAGTCTTGATGAGTGAGGAGTTCTCTCCTCTCCAAAATGTACCTCTCTTTTCCAAAGTCCTGTCTGATTTACTCCCTGCTGTGAGGATCTTCCTTCCAGCAAGTCCTCACATGCCCTGTTATGTCACTGGCAGCTTTTGTTGTATAGTGACTGTTCTGACTCCACAGTAGTTTCCTGATTTGCAATCAGAAGAGCAACAGTGCACAGAAAACCCACACCAGAAACCTGAGCATTCTCATTACACACTCTTCCCATCAGAGAGACGTGAACTATGGGGAATCTCACACTTGGACCCAAACTGAGCCACAGGACAGGGCACTCTGTGTCCCAGCAGTGCTGCCCTGGCCCAAAACTCACTTCTCTTTCCTCCAGCCTTTCATCACCAGAAATACTTCTCTGCTGTAACATCTGAGGGGTTTTTTAATGGAGATGTTTAATCAAGGAAACAATTTGGGAGATGTAAAGTTCTCAAAGAAGACACTCCCTGCAGCAGCCGCTCCTTCAGGAGCCCAGCCAGAGCAGTCCACACTGCCTCTGGTTGCCTTGACTGCAGCACATTGATGAAGTTTGTTAATTTGGGACATGCCTCTTCATCGCCTGCCCTCACAGATCACTGCTCTCTTTGCCAGACAACGTAAGCAGAATAAAACCTTTCTTATTGGTGCCAATTTTATTATTACTGCCCTGATTACACTCCCAGAGGCTGATGGTACCAATTACCAAAGGCTTTCTCTGCTCCACAACACACGTTCGCACTCAGAATATAAAAACAGTTCAGCCACATTCTTCTTCCCCAAAGAATCCCAAAAGCAAACAGAGTTTTGTCTGCCTTCAAGACAGCCTGATCTGCATTTCCACACTCCCCAGCCACAGAAAAATGTTTCAAACCCACACAAGGGGGATGACACCAAAGGGCACTCAACTTCCAAAGGGCTGGAACAAAGAACCTCACAGCCCATCCCTCACCAGCACACACACACTCCTCCCCCTGCCTGAGCCTCGGGCTGGGCTTCGCTAGGACACGAGCTCCTTGTGGACGATGTGACCCAAAAGGATGAGGAAGAGCTCACAGATGTGATGCAGCTGTGGGCAGCTCCTGTTGGAGAATGAAGTGAAGGAAAGGACAAGTCCTGAGTCTCCATCCCTGGGCAGGATCAATACAGCAGCCACTCACACACGAAGCCAGGGGAGCTCAACTAAAAGATCAAGCACCTCACATCCTGAAAATAGGGGTATTTTGGATTTCTCAGTCAGAGGCTTGGCTTCAGTTTTTATACACAGGCCCAGATGTTCAAGCTCTTAGAACAGGCAGACATAAAGCTCTATCAAGCTGTCAAGAAGCTAGTAGGCAGCATGAAAACAGATGTATTTCACTGCATTCCATCATACATTAAATATAAGCAGAATAATCTAGTCCAGATCATTTCAAATCACTAATCTGAATGCCTGCATAATATATCCAATATGCTAAATATGTTGCTTCACTCAGCATTTCAAGGTGTCCATATTGGCCAGGTGCCATACACCACACTTTCC
Source organism: Scytalopus superciliaris (assembly GCA_013400415.1). NCBI lineage: Eukaryota > Metazoa > Chordata > Aves > Passeriformes > Rhinocryptidae > Scytalopus > Scytalopus superciliaris. The sequence continues at coordinate 568,787 of VXBX01009318.1, read as the reverse complement.
TTTAAGTGGGAAAATACCCTCGCTTCCAGACAGTTACTTCCCAGAGGAATGCAATCTTCCTTCATGGGAATGTGGAAGGCAGGATCAGATCCTCACCATTTATTTTTTTAATAAATTATGGCCCTGGTAGTTGTACATCAGTACAGAGAGTAAGCGCTACAACACAGATGGGAATCAGTAAGAATTCCTCAGGAAAACTCCCTCCTGGTGATTCAGGACTGCTTCCTTTTGATTTTGTGGGCTCATGAAATTGCTGGATTTCTTCTGTGCCTTTGAACAGCTGCCCACCCCTCTCCAGGACTTCAGCACCCACCTCTCAGACAAGATACAAGGTGTGACATTAGTGATACCACTCTAAGGAGACACAGTTTGCTCCAGAGATTAGCACAAGATGGGAGAAAAGTCTTCTCTTATATCAGACAGAGAGGGCTGAGTGGTTACCAAAGGCAAAATCAAGAAGTGAGATGCTGGGGGTCAGGCAGAAGGAGAGTAAGTCTGTAGGACAGAGAAGAGGTAGGGGACAAAGCTGGCACCATTTCAGCCTAAAGTACAGCCCAATGTTAAAGAAAACGTGGAGGGAAACAGGGGCAGGGCTCTCTGCTTTATTGGACATGTGCAAGAGCACATCACTCAGCAGCACAAGGGCAGACACGGGAACATCCATGGCTGGAGAAACCTGAGACTGTTCCTGACACAGCAACAGCCGATGCACAACCCCCAGGTCATAAGGAAACCATTAGGGCTTGATGGATGCCCAAATTCAAGGAAGTAATTACAGAAGAACAAGCAGCCTTCTCAGCATCATCGTGCCAGAGCATTTGGAACCAATTCAGCCCACTCCGAGCCCCTCTGCTGACTTGCCAGTGGTTAGAGCAGCGCGTGATGATGTTCACATGTGGTTTCCTCAGTGCAATAATTACAGACCCAAATTCTTCAGAGAAACTCATCACTGTTAACACTCCCTCAGTGGCAAGATGGCTGTGACAGAGCAGGGAACCCACTCGGTGATGGCACAACCAGGTGCTGCAGCCTGACCTTTACATCATGCATAAGTGTGCTACAAGTGTAGGGTGAACCAGCAAAACACACACACCCTGCAGTCCGAGCTCGCTGGGCAGAATGGGGATGAAGCATGAAGTGGGGGACAGAAGAACTCTAGGAAGCAGAGTCCTCTTTTTGATCTGCCACGACTCTCCTCTCTCTCTCTCCATCCTCTATCAATGGGCAAATCAGTTAATTAATACAATCAGATGTTAGGAACGTAACTCCTTACGGGTAACTGTGGTGCAGATGTTCTCCAGCCATGGACACTCACTCTTCAATCCCTTTTCCCTTGTGGGGGAAGTGCAGGAGAATACTGCCCCAAAATTAGCATGCTGTGAATTATCCCATCTCTGCATTGTAATACACAGATTTCCAACAGCATGCAATTATGGAGCTCCTTAGAAACACGCAGGGAAGGACAGATCATTGTCCTGATTGGAGATTTCAATCTTTATAGGGACACCATAAAAACACTAATTGATTAAGAATCACTTACTAGCATATACTAAGTGTATCGGTAACCCCTGGTTAAAAATACAATCCCTGCTACACTGGCATCAGAAATTTCTGTGGCTTAAACTCTGCTCAGAGTAAGCCCCAAGAGCCCCACTCCAGAAAGGATTTTGAGTGCTCTTAAAAAAGCTCTCACAGCCCTGACCCTGTGTATCTCCAGCTGAGCAAACAACTGGGCCTCTTGGGAGCATCCTGGGATTCTACCAAGTGCAAGAGACAGGCCCTGGGTTTCCACACCAACTGCCAGGAAGATGTACCCAGCTAACCTAGTCGAGTCAGCTCGTACTGCTTCACTTTCTTCTTTAGTTTTATGGGTCCCACATCCCAGCTCTCATCTTCAGCACCATCCAGAGGGCTCTCATTGCTGGTCTCCTCTGGGCCCACTTCTCGGTAGTAGAGCTTGTAGCCAGATATCTGGGCATGGTTGGCTGGGGGCTGCCACGTTATCAGGAGGGACTCCATCTTCGCTTGGACTTTTAATTCTGTTGGGGCAAATGGAACTGGAAAAAAGAACATGAGAAAAACATTCAGCCACTTCACTTCCCTGCTCTACTGAATCCTCCCCATCCTCAGGAGTGAGGGAGGGATGTGAGGAAAGCCTGTTCTGAGTGGGATATCTCCAGTGCCTGACAGTGGAGAGTGGGACAGTTATGCTCCCAGCTGGGTGACAGGGGAAACAACAATATCACAGAGCCATTAGGGGAGTTTCTCAATGTATTCTGAGATATCCCATCTTTAACCACTGCTGGAGTCTGGCGTGGGGTCAGCTCTGTTTGGCAGAATTATGTATTCACTCCCAAATGCCATAACAGTGGGGTCTGGGGGTTTGTTTCTTTCTTTCTTTTCCACACGGAGGGAGGCAAGACCCACTGCCCAAGCAAACAGGGAGACGTAGAGGGGCTGCTGAGCAGTGAGATAAAGGTGAGCACTTCGGTCTAACCAAAGCCAGTGGTTATAGTTCCCAAAGCAAAGCAAGAATCTCTGAAAATGCCTCAAGTTCCCCACGCCCTGCCCCAAATGCCAGGCAGCCACCCAGCTTCCTACCATGTGTCTGGTTGTCTCTGTCAGGAGTCCGGTGCTGGGTCCACTCGGAAGGGGCCCCGTAGCCCACACTGGTGCTGGCTGCGATCCGGACCTTGTACACTTTGTTGGGATGGAGCGAGTACAGCGTGATTTGGGTCTCATTCCCACCCACTTCGATGGAGGTCACCTGATCTGCTGGAACCGAGGGGACACCGCTGAAAACAGGGATTGCCCAGCCTGAGCAGCCACAAGCCTCACTACCCCACCCCACGTGGTCTGCACACCCTGGGCTGCCTTGGCTTTGCCCACTGCAATCTCAATGCCACCAAGAAAAACAAGAAGTGAAGGCTGGGCAGAGCTGATATCCCGACTGACAACTCCCTTCATCACATTCCAAACTGCAGGTTGCCTTCAGCACCACGGAGCCTGCCCAGAGGGAGCTGTCAGAAACCCTGTTGCTGACGTGACAGCAGAACATGAGCACAGCTGATGGGAGCTGATGGTATGTTCCAGTGCTTCTCACTGCTGTATTTAAAACCTCACCTTAATTTGAACCAGAACTGTCCAGCAGCCCTGCTTTCTGCAAAATTCACACCTCCACCCAAGCCAGACGGAGGTTTTATCACTCCCTCTTCAGCCCACCCAAGTTCATAAGGGGGATAACAGGAAATTTAAACTGAGAATGGCCTGGGATTTTCACTGTAACAACTAACTGGTCTTGCTGAAGACTCATGTTGCCTGTTTGGAGAATGCAGAAGTCTTGATTTCAGCTTCCCCTGGCGTTAACTCAGCCGGGAGCACTGTCCCTGCTATGTAACTGTGCTGCTGAGTGTGATCCAAGTGTTTCCAAGGTTTTACAATGCCACAGAGCCATGTGCAGGCTCAAGGCAAAGAACAAGAGCCAGGAGTCACAGCACAGACTACTAATCCAGTTCAAATACAGGGGAACACGTCCAGCACCTCATCACACTCCCCGTCCTTCTCTCAGGAAGAATCATGACCCTGGGAAGTGAAAAGCTGCAGAGCTTTGATGGTTTTAAGAGCAAATACCCAGAAGGATTTGCAAAGCAAGCACACATGGAATTGGAACAGCCACATCCAGTGTGGGTAAATGTTACCATCCCTGCTGAACACTGCTTAGAGTGTCTGACAATGTAAATAAAACTGGAAAACACTCAGCAACAGAGCAACACAGCCTGACCAGGATTACTCGTTTTTGGTTTTTTTCCCCACAAGGATCACTTTGATTAGACTCCATTTTAAAGAAACTGAAAGCATTTACCCTTCTTCCCCAATGAGCATAAAGCTCTTCCCCCAAAACACATAGTGCAGATGGTTCCCCATGCAGACATTCCTGGAGCAGCACAAGCATGGATCAGGCCATTCCCCTGGGGACACAGCTCCTCCACAATCACAGGAAAAGGCTCCTCCAAGTAGTGTGAAGTAGCACAGGGCACTGCTGTGACCAGCAGGGCCAGCTCCAAGGGGGTTGGGTAAAAAGGGCCCCCCCCATTTTCAGCCTTGCCCCTCCTTCCCTCCACATGACACCCTTGACACTGCTGGAGCAGAGGACAGAATCCCCCAGATGGTGTTCCCCTCACCTTCCTTGAGGGTGCAGTAGTCGATCTTGTACTTGGTGATCTTGCCATTGCTGAGCTCTGGAGGAGGAGGCAGCCACGTCACACGGATGTCACCAGGAGTCATGCTCGACAGGGACAGCTGAGGGGCAGCGCTGGGGACTGGGCAGAATCAACCATGAGAAGTTAGCAAAGACCAGAGCAAGATCTCAACACATCTCTGTCAGTTGGCTGGAGGCCACTACCTGGTCTTGGCCCTGCCACAGCTGGTGATATGGTGTCTATTCCAGGGGAGCCAATACCCCTCAGAGCATCAGAGGGGAGATGGTGGGCTGCTCCACTTCCAGTCTGACCAGAGCCTGCCCAGCCACACTGCTCCCAGGGATCCGTGTGCCCTGCAGACTGGGCAGGTTGGCACACACCAGCTACCAGCCTGTGCTGTGGAGCACAAAGGGGACACTGAAGGAAATGGCTCACAGATCCAGACTGCAGCCTGGGAATCCTCATTCCTTCAAGAACCACAGCCCTGGCTGCAGGCAGCTTTCATGCTTTCAACTCAGCCTTTCAGGCTTCAGACACACACAGAGGGGACCACAAGGGTCACCGTCAGGAGCATTAAAAGCACATCATGCACACAAGGTCTGCCAAAACCATCACTGTCTGCCTCTGTCCCGCAGCCTGTGGAAAGCTGTGCATGTCCTCCCGTTGGGCAGCTGTCCTTCTGGCATTCTGCCTTTACTGCTCACAAAATGCTACGTGATAAATGGTAAAATCAACACAAACTACTGGCTCTTAAGGGATCCAACCTCAAGGCTGCTCCCACCCCTACAAATTGCAATAGATATTTCTCCTGAGTTGAAATCAAGTTTGGCCCTGAGTCAAGCCTGGAGCAGTATCACATGAGCTGGGTGAAAGCCTTGAGGAGCTGGCTGCAGTTCCCAAAGGATTCTTATGGGTGCCAGTGCCAGCCAGCTCATTTTTGTGCCCTTAATCACCCAAGTGACAATCAGACCAGGGTGCAGGTTTAGGTTTCTGGGAGCTGTTACTGTTCTCCAAAGCACACTCAGTGCTCACCATGAAACAGGCCAAGTATATTTTTTAGATACCAGTACCCATCCAACCCAACGCACCGTCCTCCAGGGTCTGGACAATGATGGAAGAGGATGTCCGGCTGGCTCCGAGCTGGGAATATGCAACCACGTAGAAGACATAGTTGGTATTGGGTTCCAGGTCCTTGACTTGCAGCTCAGTGGTGTCATTATTGACAGCAAACTGGTATTCCACATTATCTGTTCCTAGAGCCAAGGAAACACTGATCAGCAGGTCAGTGAACTGCCAAGACACTCCTAAAAAAAAAAATCACTGAACTCTCAAGGTCCACAGCATAAATACACTTTAAAAATCAATGTATTCTCCAATACCCCCAGCACCTGCACAAACCCCATTTCTTACATGAGTTTTTGGGCAGAAACATCCAATGCCTCAATGTTAACACCTCCATTTTGACTCGAGCTCCTTAATCCATGCTGGGGCAGCTGCAGATACCAGTTTAATTTTCAGAGGAGCTCTGGCAACAGTTCAGCAAGAGTATTGGCTTGCTGGCTCTTTGGGAAGACAGACCCCAGGAGACTCAAGTGCCTCACTACAGATTCTGGGTGTGAATAATTTAGTGATGGCCTTTGCACACAATGTAGATGGTTAATATCTCCATTAGTAATCACACCCTTTGCATATAAAATCAATGTGTATAAAATCAGAGGTGTTTAGTCCCACTAGAATCCAGACAATTTAGCTACGTGGACATGCTACTGCTATTCAACAAGTTAGAATATGCTGGCTAATCCCCAGGCACTGCCACGGGGCAATGCTGACTCCGAGAGAAAACTCCTTTACCTGCAATGCAAAGGCCTAAACTAACTGGGAGGGAACGTCGGCCTGTGCCCTGTGCCTTTAGCACAGCTGTGACACCCACCCACAGCCCGCTGGTAGTGCAAGGAGAAGCCGATGATCTGCTCGCTGTTGTGCTCGGGCCGCTCCCAGGACACGAGGACAGTGGTGCTGGAGAGGGACACGGCCGACACCTTCTTGGGAGCGCTGGGCAAACCCTCCCGCACGATGACCGAGAGCCTGGCCGTGGCACAGGCCGTGCCCAGGCTGTTCTCAGCCACGCACTGGTAGTAGCCAGCGTCCTCCAGGCCGATCTGGTTGATGACGAGGCTCCCGCTGCTCTGCACCTTCACGCGCCCGTTGGACAGGATGGGCTCCCCGTTCTTCAGCCAGTGGATGGTGGGGGTTGGCTCCCCCTCCGCCTTGCACACAAACCTGGCCGTGCTGGCTCGGGTGCGGGAGATGGTTTCGGGGGCCTGGGAGATGCTGGGAGTAGCTGGGAGGGGAGAGGACAAATTAATGTGGGAAGGAGGAGGAAAAGATAGCAAAGCAAATCCCTCCTCCTCCCCACTCGGTGCTATGTTTTATTCAGTAGCAGCTTTGCTTACAAGATAGGATTTGCCAAGCAGACTCTAGAGGCTTAATTTAGACTCTGTCCAAAAGGAAAAATAAATTCTGTATCAATCATGTGCTGCGTTCCCTGATCCTAGGCTGTTCTCCCTGCTGGCTTCCACGATACTGAAAGTTAATTGCTGATAGAGATTTCCATGGGAGAACCCTGGAGAACAAGACTAAGGCATAAAACAGTTCAGGAAATACCAGGAACTAAACCCCAAATTAAAGAGGTGACACTCCCACTGAGAGCTATCCCCGCCCAGGGCCTCCTGGCTCTAACCTGGCTCCTATCTTACCCAGCACAGCCCACAAACACAACTCCTTGGGGATCTCCAGGATGCTGGTCCGCACAATCCACAGCTACCTGGTCAGCATTTCTACCTGGAGCGTTTCCTGCTCTCTACTCACCAAGGACCCAGAGCTCAGCGGCGGCGGTGACGAACTGCCTGGTCTGGGGTTTGTTGGCTCTGCAGACATACACCCCGGAGTGATGGGGCTGGCTGGAGGGAATGAGCAGATTGGTCCGGCCCAGCACAATCACATCTGTGGAAATGGGCTTTCCATCTGCAGGAAGAAACGTGCACAAATGTGGGAGGGAGCCCCAGGCTGCCCTATATGAGGGCTTGTAAACAACACCGGGATTGCAGCTGGGGCATGGAGAGAGACCCCCAGATCCCAAAACTCAGCCCAGAGGAGGGTTCCTGCTGGGATACTCCTCAGTGCTTGACAGACAGCTCAAGCCAACACTGGCCCAAGGTTTAGTTTAGCCCATAATAACTGAAAAAGTTCTGGTTTGGATCAAAATAGTCTCTGATGCCTAGGGTGTGCCTGCAATGAGAGCCCTCAGGAATAGCACATTCAAGGGAAAGCCATACTAACACATAGTTTGGAAAAGCTGCTGGATCTGCCTGCTGACACCCACCACAAACACACACACCTTCTCCCCTCACCCATTAATGCAATGTCAGCAAGAGCACTGAATCACTGACAACTCAGGGGTTCCTCCCTCCTCTGCATTCTGCATGTGAACCCAATTTTACTGAGCTTCTCAATTCATTCCTTGTCACCAGCTTGGCTGTGAGGTACCAGGAAGATGCCTGGTTCTCCTTGGGGCTCCAGCCATGAGCTGCCCTCTCCCCGTCCTCCTGGCCAGGTGCTCAGCACTGCTGGGTAGGGAAGGAGGAAAGGGTGGCTCTGTATCCCTGGCCAGAAGCTGAAATGATCTTCTACAACTTCAACAAGCCCCGGGCTTCTAGCATCATGGACAGTGCAGAGGCTGGTGCTGGGCACTGCTTATTCTCAGCATTATTCTGGTCTGAGAAACACACGGATATGGTGTTGATACCTCTGAATGAGTGTGGGAGGCAAAGCCCAGGGCTGGGGACAACCTGAAGAAAGGCCCGGATGGGAGGTCTGGCACAAGTCAGCAGACTGGAAAAACCTGCCAATTTGTGCAGAACCTGTGCATCACCAGGCCTTGTTCTTCTCCACCTGCAAAAGCACAACCTCAGCACTGGCTGCCTTTACCTCTCACAGCTTCAACTGAGTCTGGATCTCACACAGAAGCAAACTCCTCACCTCCACTGCGAGCAGCTGCACCAACTTAGCACCATCAGCAGGGAATGTGGCTGAGAGCAGACCCTCTGCCCCCTCTCTCCATTTTGAGGGGCTTCAGATGGCCTCACGGCTCAGTGGCTGCACACTCAGAGGAGGAGACAATCTGCACACCCTGTTTGCACTGGAGCGGTTGGAAAACCTGACTCCAGATGGTAGCAATTAGCTGACACCACCAAGGCTGGCAAGAGCCAAACTGGCAGGCTGGAGGTACATCCTCAGTGTTCCCTGCATGACTAATGGTCCAGTAACCCAGCCTGCTCCTTAATGAAGGCTTGGAAAGAAACATGCTTGTATAACACAGAACGACTAGCACTATTAATCCATCTCTTTTAATTGAAGAGTCCACACCAGGAGGCAGACTGGGGCCAAGCAAACACTTGAAAATAAAGCATGGAAAGAACTGGGACACCCCCTTCCCCCTTGTCCTCTCTCCTTCCAAAAAACTTTCACAATGATAATTACCTCTAATAATATCTACTCTGCTATGGGCATCAGTATAGCAGTAAGTGATCAGCACGGGAACGCTGAGCGTTTGTAATTGTGAAGTGTATGGGATAAACCAGAAATAGTTCTGCCAGAACATTTAATCCTTACTGATTCAGTTTCCAAAGTTGTATTCTCTGAGACTTTTTTGCTCCTTTTTTGTGGGGAAGAGGAAATACTTTTATATGCTAAAATCACTGCCTGTGGACAAATCTGGGCTGAAAACCAACCACAATAAATGGCTACAGGGGAGAAGAGTCTTAAATTGTGACCTGGATTTATGGAAATTACTGAGAGCCTTTTCTGGGGGAGAATCAACCTCTGAGCTGAGAATGTCTCCAGTCAAAGCTCTGAAACACATCTGATGGATGTGACTCTCAGTGAAGTGACACTGGCATCCTACTCATGACTTTGGCCATCAGCCCTGGGTAACATCTGCCAGCCCGGCTCACTCATACACCTCTGACGAGACCTAAGCAGCTCCTCAGTCCTTCCACTGAACAAAAACCTCCCTGCCACAGTTCCAGTCACTCCAAAGATTAACAGATCTTATCAAGTCTAATAATCCTGCAAGGTAATACAAGTTATTTCTCTGGTGCAGTGGCAGATCCTGCAGTATCCCTGGAAGCCTCTGAGTCTCCGGAGGAGTGACATACACCTGACCCCACCTTCATGACCTTCACTGCTCAAGTTCATACAATGAGGAAGAGTAATTCAGATCCAAAGGCATCCAGGCACTAGAACATTATGTATTTTGCAGGTCAAACAACTATAAATTGAACAGTGTGCTTTAAGATTTAATTAATAACTCCACTTTAGCAAGGACACCCTACATCATTAGGTCCTGACATAACAAGCACCCTTCCCGTCCCACAGATTTTTCCACCTTGTTAACAGATTTTTAAAATAAAGTATCCACAGGTTTCTCTTGACAACAAGAACTCGCTCCTGTCCCTCACACTCACCCTGTCGTATCCAGGAGACAAAGGGGGTGGGATCAGCAGCTGCCATGCACTCCATCACCACACTCTCCCCGGCCACCACTGTGGTGTTCTCGGGAGCAGCGACGATGGTCACATCTCCTCCTGCTGGCTGGGAACCTGAGGGCAGAAATAAAAGGGAAAGTCTGTCCTTCCAAGTTGCAAAGTCCCAAGTGAAACAGAGAATGCAGAGCCCAGGCTCCCCAGCTGTGTTTCTCTGGGTAGGGACACATGTGAAAATGGCTCATATCACAGAATCACAGAATGCCCAGTTGGGAGAGAAAAATGGGTCTTGCTTTTACATGACTGCAATATTTTTACTAAAGAAACAAACTGTCTGCCCTGCAGATTTAGTCTAATCATGCTGGCCCCAGTAAAAATCAGAACCAGAATTTCTGCATGGAAAATAAGTAGTTTCAACCAAGCACCTTCACAAACTGTTGCTACGTGGACGTTTTCTCACTAGACAAAAAAAGATACTGATATCCTCAGAGCAACACCAACACTCACAGCCTTCGGCAGGGCACGGGAACGGCTTGGAAAGAATCCAGTAACTTGGTTAAAGAAATCCCAACAGCCAGATGTTGGACTGGAAACTGCAGCAAGGAGGGGTCAGGCTGTGTCCCAGCCTTCACCTGATGGCACAAAGGCTGATCAGTCATCACACATCTGGAGGGGAGAGCCCCGAGTAGCCTGTACGTGCACAGACCTACAGCCAACGCTGAAATCAAGCGAGGTTTACGGGAAGGTCTCCAGGCTGCATTGCACAACATCTTGAGAATGGGATGGGGATATTTTGCTTGAAATGAACCTTCTGCCTGTGTCTGCCCACTGCTGAGCAGAGGTTAAGGCAAGGTTAAGGAAATGCCTTTGCAGCAGCCAAATTTCTGTTGTCAGATGAAAACAACCGGAGCACTCTCGAGCAGACCAGACTGTTCATGACCCTCAACAGTAGCAGCCCTGTTTTTCCAGCTCTCTCAAATACCTCTAACTCTGAGGGACACTTTTGTTGTTGTCCTCATGAACGGAGAAGTAACTGCAGAGGAGTCACGTAGCACCAGTAACTCTTATGTCTGCAGAGAAAGTTGTTGGCAGCAGGCCTCTAACAAATAAAGGCAGTACCTTTCTGCACAGTACAAACTCTCAGGATGCTCCAGAGATCAAAAACAAGATAGTCAGACAAGTTCATAAGGGACACATTTACTGGGACTGTTATATGGTCTCTCTGCAGTCCTGAGCCCACAATGCTCCTGTGACTGGGATGCTCTGTCTTACAGGGATCCTCACAGTCAGATGCTGAGGGAGATGTCCAAGGAAAGCACCACGTTCTCCCTGCCTAGTTTTTTTCCATGCTGTCCTCCAGCATCTGCCGTGGTCACTTCTGGAGATGGCACTGCTGGATCTCTGACCTCATCCTCCCTGGACATTCATGCAGCATCCAAACAACTCGCTCATATTTGAGTTCCTTGTGGACATAAAGCAGAGGAGCCTCAGCCTCAGCAGGCAGAGCTGCCTGCATGGCAGGAGGCCACACAGGGCTGCACTGAATGTGCTGTGCTCAGCCCATCCCCAGGCCCGCTGCCATTCACTCTAAGCAGGGTAGTCTTGCCAAAGAGTTGGTTCAACATGAAATGTTCTCCCAGTCCATACGTGCGTGAAAGGGATTTCCACCTCCAGTATTACGTGAGCACAGTCAGAAGGAGCCAGCAGAATCCCTGAGGCACCAGGGGAAACTGGGAGTGAGCAGGAGCCAGTGCTTGTCCAGCAGATGGAAGCAGAGACCAAGGAGCACCCGTGGACCCTGACCTGGGGCAGTGGCCAGGCCAGGCTGACCTGCAACCACAGCCCTGGGCAAACACCAGCAATAGGAGCTGCCCTGGGGCACAACAGAAGAGCCAGCCCAGCTGTCCTTCTTCCAATGGAACAAACACCCTGCACAGAGGGGCTGGAGTGGACAGGCACACAGTCCCCTTGTGGGCTCCCCAGGGCTTTGCTCCCCACATCCATTACCTGCTCCCATCCATGTCCATGGATACTCTCAGCCTCACAGCCATCACATCTGGCCCTGCAGGACAACTTGAGGGATATCACAGGGACAAGAAGAAAACACATCACATACAGATTCTGAGGTCTCACTGACAAACAGATCAAAGTCCTGGTCACTCTTAACTGTGGTGTCAGGGATGGGCCTGAGAACTGCTGAGACAGAGAATGTGCTTAATGCAAAAACAGGCAGGAGAGCTTCCACCCCAGGCACCCAAGCTGAAGAGTCGGGGAAACACCAGGCTCTCTGCAACAGCAGCTTTCAACACAGCACTAAAATCCACAAGGAATCACCAGACCTGAGTAAGACTGCAGGGTCACGGCAGCTTTTGATGGAAATGAGCAGGGCAGCAGCAAATACCCCACATCCTGGAAGCAGGAATATACAGGGTGGGACTTCCCAGCCTACCACGGGAGTCAGATTCTTTACCCAACACCACCGGCTGCCACATACACCTGCTGGGCAGGACGTGGCTGAAACACGTCTGTGTGCACAAAGCTGTCCTTTTCTGCAGTGCTGGGGGAAAAAATAAATCTAGAGTGAAGAAAATAACACCAGCCAGATGGCAATATACTCCCTGCCAGATTTCCAAGCAGCTTTCTCCACTAAGCTTAGGGCAGAGGAAGAGCAAAAGCTCCTCAAACCTGACTTAAATACTCATCTGTTGCATTCACGTGCACGGCCCCAGGTGCTGAGTGGCAAAAGCACTTTACAGGTTATAGAAACTTCACCTGAAGGCACTTGTCCTGTACCACTTGGTCCCTCAGCTGCCTGGTAGTGCTGTCAGTCACCAGAAGAGGGATTTTACCTCCGTTTCAGCCTTGAAAAACTATGGGGAAAATGTATTAGTCCAGACCCCTCATCTGATTATTACTGAAATTATATTACAAACCCAAACAGTTCTGCTTGCTTTCCCAGTACATTCCTCTGTGTGTGCATGGATGAATGCCCCTTACACCGCCTGCACACACAAACATCTCTCTCCAGCTTTGTATTCCACTGCAGGACTCTCAGAGCAAGTCCATAAGCCAAGCTCCTCTTTAAACCCAGCCCGCCCTGGAGCACAATTTTCCCTTGCCACCTCTGTAGGCCAGCTGGACTCGATGGATCACAGGTTCACTGATACAAACTGGGCTTGAGGAGTTCCCAAGAGCAGTACTAAGCTAACCTGGAAAACCTCCACACAGGGGATTCCAACACGCAGCAGAGAGCAACACCAACGTGAGGTTTTTTGTCTCCACTGCCGTTAAGACAATTTCAGGTCAAGAGGGAATACTGTCAGAACCAAAGGGAAAAAAAGAGCTGCAGTTTCCAAGACATCTTTCACTGCCTGAACAAAACAGGTCACTGAATGCACCTGCGCCGTGCCGGCCGCTCTGGGGTATTAAAAGCTTTCACAGTGCTGCTATTTAAAACTCGGGCTTTGAGATCTCTCCCCCCTCTCCCAGCTTTGTTTTGCCTCTTCAAGCAGCAGAGCTGCTCCAGGCAAAAGCTTTGCACAGCCCAAGGCACAACCCATGGATTCACATCAAAATTCTCCATCACTCATGGCCTTTGTGGACTTTTTGCCCTTTGAATCAGATGGATCAATTTTACCCTCTCCGACTGAAAAAACCTGCCTATAAGGTGCCAGAAATGGCTCTGGGGTGACTGGAGGTGTTGCACAGGACTGAGGAAAATCCTCTGGGCACTGAAAGAGTTCAAAAAGGCAGCTTTTCCTGCACAGTTTGTTAGCCTGTGCACACACGTGTGTCTGCACAGGGAGACAACAGAGGTGCTACCACAGACCCAGGGACCAGACTCACTGATCACCTGCAGGAATATTTCGAAATATTCCCCTTGGTTTTACTGTTTCTGAGCAAGTCACTACAGAGGACTTCTCAGTTTATGTGATTCTCCACCTTCCTGTCATGAGACAGGACAGTCAGGCCAAATTTGGATGCTCCACTCATGGTACCCTTGCTCTCATGGGCATCCCTCAGTATCTGGAGTGGGCTCAGGGCAGGCACAGAGGAAATACAGCAGATCATTTATGATCACGTGTTATAAAAGCAAACAGAGGAGGGGAGAGCACAGGGAACCTGGAGACAGGGGGTGAGTGGGCCAGACAGATCTCAGCACACAGACCTCCTGCCTGACCTCCACAAACCCAACCTGTGTCCTTTCATAGCAAGGGGGAACGATGAGCAGGGATGTCAAGGGAGGCAACACGAGGAGCTGCTTGGGACAAAGCTCAGAGTGTTTATTTGAGGTTATGGCTTGAGTTATAACATACATCAGTGTTTTCCAACTCCAAGAGTTTATAACTTGGCTCTGCCTCTAATGCATCCATAATTCAAGAGTGATCCTCTCCCGCCTCCCTGCTCTTGTTAGTGCAGAGCATCAGCAACGAATTCAGGCAGTGCAACAGGAGGAAAAGGCTTTTTGTTCAGTCAATTTGTGATGGTCGTTTGCAGTGACAAGAGGGTGACTTCTAGGATGGGAACTAACACCTCTCTCCCGACTCCATAAACACCCTGCCTCGGCAGAAGTGCTGGAAGGTCAAACATGACTTGCATGGCGACACATTCAGCTCTCAGCTGTCAGCAGGTCAAGATTTGGAGATATCCAACAATCAAGCAACAATCCTGTTCCGCGAACTTTCTCACCCTCTCCGGAGGAGGAGCATGAAACCTTATTCATCCCTGCGAGCCTCCTCCGGGAATAGATCCTAGCACTGAGCAGCTGTTCATTAGAGAAAGTCAATGCTGTCACTGCTGTTATTCTGCAGACAATAAAGGAGCAAATTACCCATTGCAAAGCACACACCTTCAAAAACGCGGGCACTGTGTTTGCAGAGCATGTCCTACTCCCACTCCCGAGCTCTCTCCCTTTTCTGGGATAACTCACAGACTTCCTGACTCTTCAGGGGAAAAGCTGACAGAAGCCATGGAGGGGAAAAAAACATCCTCCAGACCTGCCTTCCTTTCCCCTTTACAGTGTCCTGGAAATTTATCTATAATTTATTTCTACCTCTGGGCTAGACCCAGGACAGGAGATAATTAGCAAGTAAAATCTCCAGGCAGGATACTTGCCCAACTGTACCTAAACACCACAGACTGCCTGCTTTGGGGGCAACATAAACAATGTCAAATCTCACACCTGAGCACTCTTAGCAACGGGCATTCCTTCTTTTCTAACTGTTCTCACCCGAACACAGCAAGGCACAGCTTTGCAAACAGGAAAGCAAAGTGGCCAAGAGAGGACTGGCACAAGGGATTTTTCAGGAGTACAGAGGGTGAGTGCTGCCCTTCTGACACCTTGATCAGGCCCCCCCAAAGTATCACAAGTCAAACAATGCCTCCTCTCCTCCCCAAACACAGCTCTTGCAACCACATATCCTTTCCACAATTGTTTTTTTGGGGTTTTTCATCCACCTTTGCTATACAATTGCCTGTGGCAGTTTGGATCCCAGTTCTGCTTCCCTGACACGGAAGCAGAAGGATGGCTTTTAGTTACGACATTATGGACTCAGTTCCCCAAACATGTGGTTCTTCTTTGTTGGTTCTGAGCCTTGAAAACTCCTCTGCAGCCTTGCAGGAGCTTTCAGTGTGTGCCACAGCAGAAACTGCAGCACAGACAATGCTTTGGTACTGGGACTGCTGAACTTGTCCCAGTGCAATGTGGCAGCACCAATGCCCACAGAAATGCTCCTTTCCCTTTCTCCTTCCAGGCAGCTGTGGGGTGTCTGGGTCAGCACACGAGTCATCTGGGAAGGGAGGCTGCAAAGGAACTCAGTTTCCATTGCACAGTGTCACTGTATTGGCATAACAGGTTATTTCTGCCCAATAATATAGATGAGCTCAGTAAATCAGTTTTGTATTGTCTTTTTACCTCACGTCCTCCAAACATTTTGTAAGCAGTTATGCATTTGTCAATGCAAACACTGAACTGAAAAGCTGAACAGGGAAGAATTTATCTCTATGTTCTGGAATGGGGACAGAGTCTCTCTTCCTCCTTCCTAAACTGCTGCTGCAGCAGTGCAGAGGTGTATCCAGCACACAAAGAAACATCAATAAATGATTAAAACACAGAAGTTCAATCAGTTTCTTAGTGTTACTAAGAGACGAGACCTCCACATACAGCACTTGTATCTCAGAGTACTGTCACAAAATCCCCAACAAAGAAGTCAACAAACAGACCCCAAAATATATGGTGCAACCTACGCTTCACAAACCCTGCTCCTCTCGTTTGCATAAACATGCAAAATGGAGAATTTAATAAATTAAATACACTTCTATGATTAAAAATAGATAAGAGGAGAGATTAATGGGTGTGGATGAGGAGTGTCCATTTACTGCCTGGACACACTTCTCAGACCAGCACGTGCCACAGCTTCTGGGGTCTCTCCACAGAGTGTGGCAGCAGAAGCTGCTCTAGGAACAGCTTCTCACTTGGCTCGAGAAACAGCCTGTTCAACATTTTCCTCAGCTCCACGTCCTGTGTCTGGAAGCCCTGGGAGCACATGGATCTCAGTCCAGACAGGCAGAGGAGACATCAGGCAGTCCTCTTTCATTCCTCTCGATTTCGTTATACAGCTGACAGATTTCAGCTCGGAAATTAAATCCTTTAATGTACTGGCTCAGCCACAAGCTGACACCCTGAACTCTCTGTAACCAGAAGCCCAGAAAGAGGCTGAGCAGTGGCAGGTTTCCAGGAATGGCCTTGGATTTTTAGGGGGGCTCTTGCCCCAACCCCCAAACCTTTGATTCTTCAGCCTACAGAGGTCTGTACGCCCAGGGTTCGTTTAGCTGTGCTGCAAAGCAGTCGGAGTGTGCTTTGCCCACCACTCCAGCTCCTGTAAAGCTGTCAACATTGGCTCTCTGTTTGCGTACACGCATTTGGAACTGCTCTTCAGCACGCCAAGAGGGACGGGAGCCAGCCAGACTGCACGACGAATTCCTGCTCGCTTCCCCAGAGCGCTTGGAAGCGCCTCCATTTGCACCGCTCCGAGCCGGAGCCAGGCAAAATAAACAGGAGGGGCAGTGCCGGCAGCCCCGGCCCCGCAGCCCCACTGCACACAGAGCTGCTGAGAATTAGGGATTTCTGGTTTCTGCCACGGGCCCAAGCCAGCCAAAGGGCTGGAGAAACCTCAGAAGCCTGAAGATGCTTCACAGAGAGTTTCCAGGAGGCAGAAGAAGACCCGAAGCTGGAAAGGGCAGAGACAACAGGAAACCCAAACTTAGGGCACAGTGGACGCTGAGACCTACCTGAGGAACAATGTAGGAGCAACACTGATAATGTCCCTCACCATTTTAGACAGCAACCACTCATTGATAAGCCTTTCTTGGCACATTTTCACAGACCTTAGTGCAAACAAACTCCTTACAAGAAAGTCCCTCAGCATACAGCGGGAGCTGAGCCTCTAGATCAGGTGAGTGGCCAACAAAGAGAATAGAAGAAAAGAAAGGAGCAGAGGTATCTCAGTGTCTCTGAGTGCCTATCTCCAGTTTAAAGAACAGCAGAGCAGTCTTCCTGCCCCAACCCTAAGACCCAGACAGCTTATGTTACTCAAGCTGAGCCCTTAAAGCACTGCAAGCCCCAGCCGTTCCCAAGCAGCTGCCAGAAACAGTCTAGAAAAACAAGGGCTGCAAGAGGCAGGTTTGCAAAGTCACCACCACAACAGGAACCTCCACAGCACACCAGGAATGTCCCATGCCTGACAACCAGCCAGGATGATGACCCAGCTTCCCTGCAGGGCCAGGCTCTGGTTCAGTGGTTCAAGAGAAAATCTCTCCTGGTCACTGCCATTAACTCACTGTGCTGCTCTGGGCACATCTCTCAGCGTTTCTGTGACTCCATCTGCTCAGGGTTCATAACACAGCTATTCATTGAAGTGAAGGTGCAAAAGCAACAGCCAGAGAGCAACAGAAGACCCTTAACAAAAGCCACAGTATCAGTGCTTTAAAGACCCACCCCTAAATCAGTAAGCACCAAACAGCCCTGGGGATATAAGCTTGCCAGCCTCTGGGATTCAGTGGGAACATCCTCATGCCTTTTGAACCATCATTACACCAGCTCTTTGTCATTCTCCTAGGCCACCACATGATTCCAGGATGGTGCCAGAGAAATCTCTGAGGAAAAAAGCTGTAAGGCTTTTTTTTTTTTTTTTGTTACCTCTTACACAGAAATGAAACAGGGACACGGTCAACAGAAAACCCTTCTGGCTCACGAGTCACCCTGAAACTCCTCCTTACTCACCTTGCCTCAGCGACTGGAGCCATTTCACTCCAGTCACTTTCCCCTTGTGCTCTGAGGCTGATGTTTCCCAGGGGCTGACACCTATTTCATCAGATCTATTTGCAATTCAGATTTATTTGCAGTATCAGAGCCATTTGCAATTCACATTCACATACACCCAGTGACAGCAGAGAAGGGCTGGGCTGGAGGCCCTGGACCGTGCAGGAGGACACAACCTGCTTCCCTTGTGACCACGGCTTGTGCTCTGCCTCATCCCTCTGCCAGAGGTGGCCATTCATGTTGCTGCCGTGCACAGCTTTGAAAAGAGGAACACTTTGGGCAGGCACCTCGTAAGTGGGGTCTCCCTGGTGCCAGGTACACAGAATGCTTCCCACAAGCTTCACTGTGAACACACAACACACTGGGAGCCCACAGTAACACAGTCTGGCAGCAAACAGAGACTGCCAACTTGGAAGGGAGAACTAAAAGCAGATGGATGCATCTGCATTCACTCAGGACAATGCAAATCTGTTTTTCTAGGAGAAGTCTGGAAGAAAAGCTGGCTTTCCATGGGGAAAGATCATTACTGATACCCACAGATTCTGTCAAAGCCCTTCAGCTGGACACTTGCTGAGTGCCACAGAGAGAGCCCTGATCTGTCTAAGGCTGTGCCTGAAGACAGAGTTTGGTAACACCACCTGCCCCCCCATATCCCATCCTTCCTCTCTTCCTGCATCTCATTCTCATCCACAATCCATGTGGCATTGCCTCTCAGCTGCCCTGGAAGGAGATTGGGAAAGAACACCTCTGTTACTGGGGGCAAACTCCCAGCTGCATTCTGAGTGATCCCTGGCATCCCAGATACCCCAGTGAGGGCTCAGAGCAGCACGGCTCAGCTCCTGACTCAGCCTGTCCCGTGACCTGCACCCACTCACCCCATTCCTGCTCCTCAGCACCACCAGGCCTGTAAGCACTGGAGGCACTTGGAAACAGGGACAAGGCTGCTCCATGTGTGTGTTGCATGGCTAAAGCAACGGGACCGTGAGCTTTGCTATGCCCCCAGACACTTCCAACATCTTCACTCCAGCTGCTGGATGCTGTCAGTGCCGTAGGGCACCGCTAGCCCTTGACCTCAGAGAGATACTGAGGCGCTGCTGTAACACCAGTGATTAATAATTAACAAGTGTCATCAGGAGCCCAACCACATCAACCTTCCTGTCCCACAGCCCACTGCAAGCTGCTGACCTAATTATGGTCTCTATTCTTAGCTCCCTTCCAGCATCACCACGCAGGCACAGCCTGTCCCACACCCTCCAGAAGAGGCCAGGTGTGATCTCTGCAGTGCAGATGTGCTGATGCACCACAGGATAACACCACCACCAAAAGACTCTCCAAGGACAACTGAATGGAGCCTACTGCTTAAACCCTGCTTCAGTCTGAGCCTTACCAAACACCACCTCTTATTTCAGAAGCCTCAAAAGCACAGCAGACCTGGATTAGTAAGAGATGCACATGGAGAACACGGGAGGACCACAAACCACCCCCGAATCCAGCCGTCCCTACTCTTCAGGAGTCAGAGGCAGAGCTGCCTGTAACACAAGCCTGGCCACATCTGACAGCTCCAAACATGGTACAGAGCTAACGCTGCATGTGAAAGAGACCAGTTTCCCCTCGGGACCTGGAAATAGCTCACCTATTCCCAGCCTTACATCCCTTGTTCTGCTCTATTATCCCTGACACCTCTGTTGCCACTCACTTGAGTGCCATTCGGGCTTAGCTGTTGTGCTTAATGGGAGGTGAGGGCTCTGCATTTTGTATCAAACCCTCTGTCACTGCAGGCTGCTGGAGCTGTCAGGAGTGTGGCATATCAGAGCCCACCAAACTTCACAGACAGCTGAGCTGAACTCCCCCTTGGGCTCCCAGAACAGGCTGCTGACACTTGAGCTCTGAGCAGCTTTCCCTCGGCGAAGTCAGGGGTGTGATCCATGCTGGTCCCCCACAAACCCCAGCCAAGCAGAGCTGTGTGTTTGGGTGGGTGCCTGATGCACATCTGCACCAGCCCTTCACAAGTTTCCCCCAAAATCTGTGATCTCAACCCTGTTTCATGCATGTTTGAAATCACCAGCACTGCCAGGCTCAGTAAAAGGGAGATGGAGTGAAAGTTCACGGTGGACAAAAGGGTACTTCCAGCTTTACCAATCTATTTAGTAAGATAGAAATGCTGTGTATCTCCTCTGAATTCACACTTACCATGGCTTGCTTAGCACCTTCTGCCAGAGACAGGATCAAGAGCATTTTACAGAATCCATCAGATGCATTATGCAAACAGCTTCAGATACCTGCTTCCCAGGAAACCTGAGCTGTGAAACACAAGTAAACAGAGCCCTCATGGCTGAGCTTTTGGGATGTCAAGTGGAGAGCAGTTCCCTGCGTAACTGCTAGTGAAGTGAGAGACCAGAGGGCAAAGAAAAACAGGATGCTAAAAGGAGAGAGGGAAAAGTAACAGGTCTGTGCCCAGCAGAAAAGGTATAGGGAACAGGAGCATGGCAAATGCAGGCTGGAACTGGAATGTTTCCTTTTCCAGAGGGGATGCATCACTTGCTGATTATGCCAACAACTCGGAGCAAAAATGCAGCTGCCTTATCCCACCCATGCTTCGTCTCCCTACACATTCCCATGACTCTGCCTTATCCCACCCCATGCTTTCTCTCCCTACACATTCCCATGACTCCTGCCTCCCAGAAGCAGTGTCCCATGCCCACAAACAGCTGTGGATAGCTTTGCCCCCAGAGCATGACAGGGCCTTGCTGCCTCTGCCACACATGTTCCTGCCAGAAGAAGACCAGCCTTGTCCAGGTGGGACCATCCCTCCCCTCTCCTCCCCCGGCAGCACCCACGGGATCGATGCTGGCAGTGCTCAGGGAGGCCAGAGCAGAGCAGCACTGACCCACAGGCACACCTCCCTGTCCCCAGAGCGCACGGTACCGGTGCTGGGAGCCGTGAGGGGAGCACAGCACGCGGTGCCAGGGCTCAGGCTGAGCGCCAAGGCAGCATCCAGCACGTCATTCGCACATGCAGGGACTGAAAATCCACTTGTGGTAGCAGCACGTCTGTTTGCGCGAGGTGGTGGCCAACTGCGAGTGTTGCTCACTTCATCACCACCTTCCCCTCCATCCCAAAGCTAAGCCCAGTCAATAGCTGTGTTTTCCTACAGCCCTTTGGAGCAGGAACCACCAAGGCTTTCCCCTGCTTACCTGCAAGCCACTGCAATACAAACACCAAAAGAACAAAAAACCCGAAGGTGTTCTGGGTGCCTCCAAGCTCTGTCCCTGTTATCGTATTTCATACACATATTTGGCTGAAAAATCCATTTCCTGGGACAGTGCTGCAGCGAGCTGCTACAACTGTCAGCGTAAATGATGTTCTGCCAACGGCAATCTCGCGGTGTCATCTCTAATAACACGGCACTAAATCCCAGCTCACAGGGGACGTGCTCAGCTGCCACAAGACTCCTCAGCGGCTCAGCCCAGACCTCCACCTGCTCGGTCACCCTGCTCGGTCCTCCCATTCCTGCACTCCTGCAGCACAGGGAGAGGACCCTTTGGAGCAGCACTGCACAAACATCACCACACAGAGGTTCTGTTGGTGCTGGGGGAAGGCTGTTGCACATTCTGCTCCTTGCCAGCCTTGCTTCGGCAAAGGTTTTTCCCATACACGTCACAGCGATCACAGCCACCCCACACGCAGATCAGGAATAAGGTGCAGAGGGCACAAGGAAGAGAAATCCCACACTGAGGTAAATGTCTGCACATCCCTCTGCACATGCCCCTCAATGCCCTCCAGTACCAAATACCCACAATCACTCTCCAGACCAACCCATCCCTTCCAAAAGGGCAACTCCAAGGCTATTCATGACATTACCCCTATTTACAGAAATTAACGTGTTGAAGAACCGATTCTCCTCTGCAGCCTGACAACAGAGAGGGAAGCAGAACTCAGGAGCCCTGGCTCCCAGGACCAGCTTTAATGACTCTTCTGCAATATCCAGCAAATATGAAAAGACACAGAAGGACAGGAAGGAGCTATGGGGTCAGGATCTCAAAATGGATGGTCTTGTTTGAATGTCTTGTACTTCTCTCACCCTAGTGGGAAAAAACTCCATTAAGATTCTAAAATTGCCAAGATCCTTAACTTTCTTTAGGTCACTTAGGGGACACAACACTGCTTATACATACTCAAAGAGATTAAAAACCAAAGAGGAACAAGAATTTTTTCAAGACTCCCAACACTGTAACTACAACTAATGGGATGAACTGCAGAAAAGTGAAATTTAGGTTTGCTAAAGAACAAAGATCCCAGTATTCATTCAATGGGGAAGATCCAATGGGAGCCACAATCCTTGTGCCATATAAAAACAGAAAGGATTAAGTCCTTGCAAAAATCTACAGTTCCAGCAGAAGCATAGTTTCTGACGGGTTTTTGTGCCACATTGTGCCAGTCGTGGGGCAAACACACAGCAAGAAGGAGTCCCTGTTCCCATGAAAACACACAATAAGCAAGCGTGTGCATGACATGGAGGGGGAAAGTGAAGTGACAGGCAAAGTGACCTGCTGAGACCACATGTCACATTCCCCAAGCCTTTCTGCTACTCCTCTTTGAGAGCTGCTTTATGAAGCATGGCAACACTTCCTCGTGTAAGTCAAGGACCTGGGAACACGACCAGGACACTCAGGGAATTAGTTCTTTACATACAAGTTCAGAGCAGGGCTCCAGAGCCTGTTTCCACAAAAGGGAGCTACAAGAAACAAGACACAGCTGACCCCAAGGAAAGGCAGCACGCACAGCCAGAGCCTGGGAAAAGCATCCCACAGCCAGCTCCTAATGCCCTTTTTGGCAGAGAGGCCTGCAGTGGTCATTCATCACCTGTCCAGGTGAGGGGTGAAGGGACAGAGCTGCCAGATCTGTTTGGCACTGCGTCCGCTGGGGAGCAGTGGAGATCCAAGGGGAAAATCCAAGCTACCCTTATTTTGACAGCAGGCCTGTGTGACTGTATCCTGCTGTCCTGTCTGCTCTCTTTTCCCTTCCAGCTTCCCCAGGGAAGGTCTGGAAATTTGCACCATGAAGTCTGCACAGCTGAAACATCTGCAGCGCCGCCGCTCCCTGCCCTGCCTGGGGAAGGCCAGCATGTGCTCAGCCACAGCCACACAGCACAGACAGAATTCCCCCTGGGATGGGCAAGTCACACTGCCCAGGGAAATGACTCCTTTGGGGTTTTTAGGCCGTGCAGGTATGACAGAAGGGGGTCATGCTAATTGCTGCCTTTACTGGGAAAAGGCCTTTAAAAAGGGGGATGGAACAATTCCCAGCCATCATATTGGGAACAGGGGGAAGAGGGGGGAGGAACAGGACAACTGGGCAGAAGAGTTATAGGGAAACAGATTCTTTTGCTATGCACAGCCCGTTCAAATCAGCCAGCCCTGTCTGGCAGGGGCAGAGGCATGAACATGAGATGTTCCCAGGCCTGAGCGCTGGAAGCGTTTGCATTATCACCAGCGAGCCCTCAAAATCTGCCACGAGCAGAGACTTGATCATCATCACACGGCACTGCCAGTGGGACACCAAAGCAGCAGGACAGCTGGTGAGGAGACATGAGCTCCCACTGCACAAGCCTCTTCCAGGGGCCCTGGCACTGCAGCAGGACTGACAGGCTGGACTGTCATCTCACCTCTGCACAAAGGGTCCCCAGACATCAGCAGGGAGGGAATTAGTGTAGTTGTTCGTGCTTGCAGACACAGATGAGTTTGGTGCCTGGTATTTCCCAATAAGCAACTCAAGCTCTAATTTCAGGCTATTGTTCTTTTGTTGTTTGTTTTCCAGCTTGTTTTGCATTTGTATTTTTCCTGGAATTCTTTGTTTATTTCGGTTTAGTTTTATTTTATTTTTCACAACTGGTAAAGGATTTCTGCCTGACCAGATCACTCCAACTACTCTCAGCTGCTTCTGAACAGGGAGGAAAAGACTCCTCAAGCCAGTCCAGGCATCCAAAAACATGCCTCTGATGGTGAAGTGCTGAAACAAAAAAGGATCAATACCATGCCAGTCACTCGTGGAGGAGTTTTCAGCCTGCACAGGTCACTGCAGTTTCCCATCTGTCTTGGAGATACTTCTCCCCAATTATAAAAAACCCCAGAGATTTAACAGGCATGTTTTTCATCACTATCAGCTCAATCTGGTGAAAAACTCAACCTCGCATATTTGTTTTAGCAGCCAGCGGGTGGTGTGGTGCTGCAGAAGAGAGATTTGGGTGAGAACTCCAGGCAGAAATCTGCTCCGGCCGGCTGGTGCTCCAGAAGGAACACTTCCCATTTAACCTCTTCCACTGCCTCCATTTGCAAAGCAGATTAAACATTGCAGAGCTACACGGTGCAATTATGCAGAACGAGTTATGATGCCAAGGACAGCAAATTCACCTTTGCAGCTTGATCAATATTAGTTACCAATAGCAAACCATACCTAACATAGGAGCTGTCTCTGGAGTGTGGGACTGCCCATAGGAAGCGCTCCCCTCAGCTCTGTGCTTCATTAAACACACAGAGGATCTGGCAGGGGCTGGCAATTAGATACAGAGCATTCAACCGCTCACGAATTCACTGCAGATTCCTCCCAGATTACCTCCACGACACAATCCATTGATCAGAGGTGTGTTCTCAGGCTCCACAGTTAATTACACTCCCTGCTGATGGATGAACAGCAAAGCCATCACTGTGAAAATACACTGGGAGCAGAATGCCAAGCAACACAATCCTAAACAAAGACAAAAGGGGCTGGGAAGGATTTCAAAGCTTTCAAGGTTAAAGCTGCCTGCAAAACACACCGGGGTCAGCAGGAACAGCAGACAGACGTGGCAGGGGGGCACTGTCCCAAGAGAAGGGGCAGCTCTGCCAGACTCCCAGCCCTGGGGAGTTTGTCCACTCGCAGGACAGGGGTTATATATACAATGCTGGGGTGGCAGCCAGGCGTGCTGGGAAGGATGCTGCAGTCTGGAGACCCCCACTGCACTCATGATCTCACTACGTGCTCATGTCCAGGCTTGCCCACTGCACTCTTGGTTTACAGAGAAAAATGCACTCAGAGACTGAGGCCCAGACTGGGAGGCAAAGGACAGCTCACACCCAAAGCCTTGCTCCAAAGTCTGTGTCACCAGAAGAAATCCAGCTGAGGCTGCTCCCAAACACCACACAAAGGTCTCTGGAGCCCACCCAACAGCTCCGCAAAGAGCTGGCAATATGGACACAGAACGCAAGGCAGATGTCACTGCACTCAACATCCTCTGGACTGTGCTGGGCAACCTGGGGTAGACACAGCCCTGCCAACTACTCCAGCCTCCACCTACTTCTCTTGCTCGCTTGGAAAGTGTCTTCCTCTGTCCATGGCAGCCTCTGCTTGTCTTGCCATCCAAAGCCACTGGGGATGAGGTTGCAACAATACTGCCCTTCCCCAAGGTGCAAAGAGGGACCCCTTCTAATGGCCCCAGAGCACAAAGAAGTCCTCCCAACCCAGAGTGCTTATCCCATCAGAGTAAGGAGAAACCTTCCACAAAACACCTTCTCTGCAAGTTTTAACCAAAACCGGCCCCATGCAGAGCCACACCAGCAGGAGAGACGGCCACGGGTGTTTCAGCCCAGCTTCCCACCATACAGTGAGTACCTGGCAGAGCTGTGCCCAGCCCAGCAGGCTCCTGCCAGCTCCTTACCTTTCACGACGCTCAGGGTGGCATCGCTGCTGTAGCGCTTTCGGGCAGCGTTGGTTGCCACGCAGTGATAAGCCCCGGCATCACTCTCCTGCACATCCACGATTTGCAGGACACCATTGGGAAGAGTTATAAACCTGAGTGAGCAGAAGGAAGAGTGTGAGACGGGCTGTGTCCTACCCGAGCTATTCATCACCTCTAAGCCCTTTTATCCCTTCCTTTTCTCCTGCAAATGTCTCTCGTGTCTTGGTAATGACAGCAGAATGGGATCAGGGAGCCTCTGAGCAACCCAAGGGTGGTTCTTCAAAAGCAGCAGGTACAGACCTATCCATCACCTTGGAGTCTTCACAACGTAGAACCTGCTTTTGAGAGACCAAGCTAACAGGGCTTTCCTGACACAAACCACCTGACAGTACAAACCAATTCCATACACATACATACACACATGTCTACACATGCATTTGTAACGTCTCCAAGCATACAGGTGCTTGAACACACACTACAGCCTTTCACAAAGCTTTGGCTGCCACAGAAAACACACATTGCAAAGAACTCTGAACATCACCCTTTTCCTCAAGTGCATGAAGGGATCAGCTGATGCACAGCTCCACCTTCATGGGCCAAAGCAGCCAGGCCACAGCCACCTGAACTTCCACCGTTCCTGGGCTGTGGTGACTCCCTTCTTTCTTCCACAAGTTTCTGGCTTTCACAAGCTGACAAACTCACAGCTGGGCTCCCAGTATGCCCCCAGTTGCCCGTGGGGTGGTACTGGGCAGCACTTCCACGGGGTGAAATGGCTACAAGGCTCATGACATGAACACAATCCTCGCTGCATTACACTGAACAAAGCAGATGATTAGCAATTAGCATAAAAGTAGGAGCAGGCTGTCAGCATCTCCATTTTCTGCCTGGATTCCTAGATGGCAGCCTCTTTATTCTTGAATGCAAGGCGCAAAGCCTACGTGATCCTTTTTAATTATATATGAGATCCATTTTTAATTGCAAGTCTCTATATAAACAGAGCTGCCGAGGTTTGACAGGCAGCTCTGGGTTATCAGTCTTCATTATGAAGAGGACACATTCAAAGGCAATTGCTAAGGGGAGGGACAGCAGCTATTCCACAGGAACAGCACAAAGACAAGTTATAACCATGAATGCCAGTCCTGCCATCCACAAAGATCATGATAAGTAAATCTGTGGTTCTCCAGGTGCTGAGACAGCTGGAGTGCCACGAGTGAGGGTCACAGAGCCAGGAGGGCCTTATGAGATCACTCACCCTGCATTCAAACAACAGTCACCAAACACACACCTGCTCCTGATGACATTTTTCCTAAATCTGCAGTAATGGAAACACCTCTCTTACCCTAAGCAGTCTGTTCCACAGAAAAGTGTTCCTGCTACAAGTCTAGTTTCAATCCTGGACCTCAGCTGCTGCAGTTGAGTTCATCACATCTTGTCCTCAAGAGCTAGCAGAGCTCCTCCAGTGACCATTCTGCCTCTACTGGCACAAAATCACAGCCTGATTCATGGACACAGACTGGCTGAGGCTTCCCACGTACACAAACCCAATGCCCTACATCCCTAAAGCCATGATCCCACTGCTTACAAAGACACTTTGCTCAGGATCAAGCTCCAGAGACCTCAGAAGAGGTGGTACCCAAAATCCCTCATCAGGATGCCTCATCAGGACTCGTGAGAAAGATGACAAATATTTGCATCCCCTCAGCTCTGTGGAGGGAAAGCCTCCCACTGCGATAATATTTATTTTTGTCGTGCATCTGCTATTTGAGTCTGTAATTAATATCAACATATTTCAAACACCAGGCAAGGCATCTCCCAGCCACAAAAAGACACTCCAATTATGTATCATAGATTCAACGAGGCTGGGAAGGACCTCTGCCAATGGTCTGTGGCTTTTCTCCTCTCAGAGCAGGGTCAGCTAGACCAGGGTGCTCAGAACCGTGTCCACAGCCACACTCATCCAACACACTCAGCTTCCCCTGAGGGCAGAAAACATGCCACTGTGTTTCTAAAGAGAGCAGGAGCCCAAGACAAGGGGGGTGAGTGGGAAGACTCCATCAACACAGAGCTTGCAACATCCCTTCAGCAAGGCCAGTGGTAGAGCTCAGTAGACCCAGTTGGGAAAGCAGGGCAGAGTGAGGATCGCTCTGCTGGGGAAGCAAAGAGGGAACAAAGGCAGGATTTCTTTATCCACTGTTTCTCCCAGCTGCTCAGAAAGCCTCCAGCTCTTCAGGGTCCCAGCAGCCCTGAACTAGAAGCCTCCAGGCAGCCTGCAAGGGCATTTGCTCCATCCCCAGGCTCTCTTTGAGGAAGTTTCCCTGATGACTCAGAGCAGACAGTTGGTGAGAGCTTGAGCTTTTCTTCCTCGCAAAGGGCAGAGCTTTCTGTCTGCTCACCTTCACTATGGATTAAGCAGAAAACAAAAACCAAAAGGCAGACAGACAAAGGCCCTGGGAGGAACAGAAATGCTGGACCCTTGGCAGTCTCAGGATCTTTGCTGTTGACAGCTGCAGTGTCAGGATCTCACAGGGGCCTGCCCTGAAGGGTGGTGAAAGGCAAGTCCCCCAGCTGGAGCAGGTTGAAGGGCAGCACACCCAGACCAGAGCACAACTACCACGAACACAGAGCAAGAACAATAGGGCACACCTCCCTGAGTGGACTCTACACCTGAGAGCACAGAGGGGCTCACAGCCACTCACCAGGCTGTGCTCAAGAAACAAAATCAAGCACCACTGCCTCATGTTCAAACCCTGTAACCCTACAGCTCAGAGAACATTCCAGCACCACCAGTCCCACTCCCTTTCTTGTGTTCTCCCCTGTAAACTGCCAGCATGTCCTTCCAGCAGCCTTTGGAAAGTGTCCAGAGCAGACCAAAGCACCAATCCTCAGGACACTGAGGAACCTGCAGCTCTGCTGCAGATTCAAAGTCCACAAGTCCTTTTCCTCACAGCTCAAGAGCCATACATGAACCTGAGCTGCACTAAGGGCACTCCTGACACAGAAAGAAACTCTCCATACAGAGAAAGCCCTCCCTTAGCCAAAATGTGGAAAAATACACTGTGATTGCAGAGCATGTGATCTGTAGGTCTGCTATGCAGACTTCCAAAGGCCTTCAGTTCATAGCAAGTGTTCATCTCGGCTCTAGAGAAAATAAACAGCAATTTGGAACCTGATGTGAAACCCAGCCAGCACCTAAACAGACAAGAGGTTACGCCAAGAGATGCTGCACACACCCCAAAGCAACTGCAGCTTAGAGGAATCCCACGAGCCACCTCTCAGCAGCTGCTGAGGATTTAAGACTCTGTTTCTTCAACATACTTCAGAGCCAGCATTGCAAAATACTTTTGTGCCTTACTCACACATGGAATTTAGATTTTGTCCTGAACAGGGACAAGAAAGGTATCCCAAAGACATCGGTCAGTCCTTTGCTACGCTTTAGATTGAGTATTTTTTTAAGCTCAGCCTTGAGTAGCTTTGAGGTGGCACTGTGCTAGAACCTGCACCCAGGGGCAAAGGCTGAAATGAGTGCCCAAAGGGAAGATCAACCAAGAAAAAGGGAAAAAGAGGGGAAAAAAGGAGAAAGGAGAAAGAAAGAGAGAAAGAAAGAATGAAAAGGAAGAGGGGAGAAGCAATGTGAGTTGCCCATGACTGTTCTAACCCTCCTAAAAGAAATCACAAGCACTGATGTAGTAGCACTACTCCAGGGCTGTATCTCCAGCCCCCGAGCCTGATTTTGCAC
>VXBX01009318.1:506672-539206 GCA_013400415.1 Scytalopus superciliaris | reverse complement strand
AACATCAAATCATCACCCTGATGCCTGCCCAGCCAAAGGACTGCATTTTCACAGGCTCATCCCAAGTGTGCACAGGAGGGACCCCACAGCAATCAGGCCAGCCTCAGAGCTGGTCCTCAGGCACGATGCAGGGAGGATAACAGAGAGCTCTGGTCGGCAGCCAGCGTTTCCTGGAATTCACTTAATTCCTTCGAAAGCCGGTTATATTAAATCCAACAACAACTAGACAACAACAAAAAAGCAAATCCTTCTGAAAAAGCATATTAGCTAGAACATGATTTAAAAAGCAAGATTTGCAGCCAGAGATTATGGCCTGCCTTTTACAAGGAAAACAATTTTCAGGCTGCTCGTGATGAAAGCAATCTCCGAGCAAGTAATTTCACAATATCTGTCGAGCTGTCTCATTAAAAAGCCATTGCCTATCTGTGGCATACTTCTCCCTGCAATCCCTTCTTTTTTTGGTGGTTTTTTTCTTTTTCCTTCGTTTTTTATTAATTAATTTTCTTCTCATTACAAAGCAATAGCCTCCTATAAACCCTTAGATGCCACACTTCAGACTCAAGGATATAAGTGTTTATTCTTACAAAGTCACTGCTGCAAAAGTATTCCTAAACCTTACCCCAGCCCTCTTTCTTGCCTCTCCTGCCTCTTGGATTGACTTCCCTGGGAGGGAAACAGCTCCTTTTTCAGAGCAGAAAAGGAGTTTTTAAGAACTAAGGGACAGTGCAGTGACTGATCCCCTGCAGAAGTGATGACTACAGACCAACTAACACCCAACTAATGGTTTCTCCCCTTCTCATGCCTGTAACTGACTGAGGAAAAGGTATCGTGCTGCAGGACTCTCATCTTTTTTTAAAAAAAAGAAAATTCAGGGTCTTTCATTAGCCCTCCAAACATGGGAGTAAAATAAACAGAAAGACCTCCCAGGTTACTGAGCATACACAGAGCTCTAGAAAAGTCATTAACCCTGAGATAAACCTGTGTGGGGAAACAGTGAAGAAAACGACCTTCTCTAAACCACAACCAAAAAACCCCAGCACATCATGGAGTTCAGTACACCCAACACTGTGCCCCATAGTCAACTGAAGAAATATTCCTCATGCCAGGTCCCAATCCCCAAAGAATTCCACCTCATGTCACACAGGAGGACGAGCCCAGGGCAGTCTGTGCCACAGCTGCCATGCCCTGTCCCAGGCACACACAGGGTGCAGGTTCTGTGCTGTAACAGCTGGCACAGTATCAGTTGTTTTTTCTCTCTTGTCACTTGGATCTTTGGGGAAAGTTGATTTTATTTAGGTGTTTTATAGACCTGTTTACATGGGCCCCCTGAATGCCTCCTCTTACATCACCTGATTATCAGGTCCAAACCTGAACATCTCTCTCTTCGTTCCACCTTCTTGCAAAGTATTTCCACATCCTAAACGGTCAGGTTTCGTTTTGCTCTTTTTCAAGCTGTCCCAGGAAAGCAATCAGGGAATCACCTGGGTTCTGCTGGAACAGCCTCATGGTCCTTCTCCCACGTGATGACAGGGGAGGGCAGCCCCTCAATGCGACACTCAAACCGGGCCATGCCATTTTCTTCCACAGTCTGCGACTCCGGCTGTTGGAAAAAGCGTGACAATGCTGGGGAAAGAAAGAGGGAAGGAAAGTTAATAACTCAAGTGTTTCTGCTGAGAAATGCAAACCTGATATGACGTATGAGCTAAGAGGAAGGCTCTTCTCTCCTAAAGATAACCTGAAATGTAATTCCTCCCTTTTCTGTGCCCTGCAGACCCTCAGCAGTCCTAACAACAGCAGCTGAAAGGTTTCAATGTGCAAATTTGCTTCCTGCCTCATTTTCTCCCTTAAGGCAACAGCGTGAGAGAAAGGCAGGCAATTAGCTGGTTTCAGCAGCTCCCTTCCTAAATTGCTTCCTTGTCTTTTCACTTGCTGCATTTGGGAAGGACATGCAGAATGAGAAACAGAGGGGAAATGCCGCAACCGGAGAGATGAGAGTTTCCCCTTGCCTTGCAGCGTTCCTGCAGCCACAGGAAATTAAAACAAGGCAGGAGGAAGAACAAAGCCAGACACCAAGTTATTTACACAAAACAACTGCCCACAGGCTGGCAGTGCTGGAGACCAGGGGCAGAGGCCAGAAGGGTTATGATCCTCCTTCTCCTGCCTGCAATAACCAAATTCATCCTACTCAAGCAGATGGGATGCAGACAAGGGGACACAGACACCTCACTAAGAGAAGGACAGATTCCACAAATGCCAGGACACTTGTTTGCTCTCCAAGGCTCACCCCTGCCTATATGTGTCCTTACTAGAGGCTGAACCTTCTTTGAAGACAAAGCACTCAGATTTGGGATTGCTCTTGGACTGCACCCTGCCCCTCCCTCACACGCAGCTGCCTCATCTTGCTCCTCTTCCATGCACAGAGCAAAACCCTGCTGACTTCAGGAGCAGAAATCCTCCCCGGGGCTGTCAGCATCTGTCCTGTCAATAGCATAACCCGAAGGCATCTCAGTCACACGGTGCAGTTTTGCATATTCATGCAGGCTCCTGGATGGGGGCAGAAAGCCTGTATTCTTCTCCACCACCAGAACTGGCTTCTGCTTTCAATACGTCTCTGTTAAACTGCCCTTGCTGTGAAACCCACCCTGCTGTACAAAATCCATCCAGCAATGCTGGGACACACTGCCAGAAACCCTGGATGTGGCACAATAAACATAAATTTCAGCCAGAAAACACACTTGACTGCTGGGCCATGCACAGCACTGTGCTCATAAGGACCCCAAGTGACCTTCTGGCCCTGCAACACAATTCTGTGCTTGTCCCACCACTGCTTTCCAAGAACATCCATCACTGCCTTGGATTTTGTAGGACTCCGAACTTGAAGTTTCCTTTGCTTCTCACACACACACAAACATCCGTGCACACACAAACATGCTTTATTGCAGTGTTAGCTTGAGAAAGCATGTACAGTTTTGAAAATTAAATGCTTTTACATGACCCATTTTAACCTCGGCATATTCTCAGCTGTCATTAGTGTTTTTCTTTAATTTAAATAGCTATCACATGTTTCAAGCAGCTCATTGCTCTCTGCAGCAGCTACAGACCAAATTCTCCCACCAGCTGTCCACCAAGCCTAGTTTTCCAATTCAATACAAATGGCAATGAAAAATATTTTTCTGGAAAAAAAACTGAAAAAGACATTAATATGTAAGGCCTCAATTCAGCCAACTGCTTCAGTATTCTCAAATACACACTGCAACCACTTTAACACGGAGTCATTTCTACAGATTACAGGATCTTTTAAGCTCATGTTAATAAAACCTGCTGAACCCAAGAGTTTAAAAGAAAATCCATCAAATGCCAGTGCACGTTCAGGATGGCACCATCAAAACAAGCTTCTCCTGGCAGCAGATATCCTTAATCATCTTTCCCTCTACACTCTTTTCATCTCACAGGTATAAATTATAGTATTTCAGCAGATTCTGGAGGGCCATGTACCTGAGAAGATCACGATGGGAGGCAGGAATTCTTCTAAAAGGATGAAATCTGTAGGTATCTCTGTTTCCTTCATTTGAAGTCAGGTCACCTGTCTCTCTGCTGTCCATTATTAAGTGGCATCATCTTGGTGTATAAAATGTGACAGAGCCTCCTGGGCTCTCTGGGTTACCAGGCAATAACCTGTCCCGGCTATTCCTGCCCATCAACTGCCAGGCCTGTGCCTGTAAGCTGGAAATTCCCTGCTGAGCACAGAATCCTGCCCTTCACCTCCATCCAGCCCCATCTGCCCGCTGTCTTGGGCTGTGGAATGGCTCTTCAAAAGCAAAGAGCCAAGAAATGTGCCCGTGACAGATTCCTCATTAGGATGTGGAGGAGCGTGACTAAACAGCGGCCCTGATTAGGGAGTGTCCCTCCCCATCCGAGCAGCAGGAACAGCCAGGCTTCCCGAGTGGAGTCACAGCTTCCCAGCAGGGCCAGCACAGGCTGAGTCCCGTGGGTGCCAGAACTTCAACCCTGGCAATGCCCAGCAAACTGGTTTGTCTGCTAGTGCCTTCTTGTGGTAACTCTTGGGGGGGTAATTCAGAGGCTGAGCAGCTCTGTCATGTTCCTTTGACAGGATGAGCACAAGGATAGCTGGAAAAAATCACCTCTGCAAGCTCTGAGAGCAGCAGCCTGAAGGAGAGCACAGGGAACATGAATAGCTATCTTTTGTGCACAGAAAGCAATGCCAAACCAAGATAAGAATAGTGAAAAGGTTCCTTTGATGCAGGACCAAACAAGACCCCTGGATCTCAGCCCTGCAAGGCTCAGGCAGGGACAAACACGCTGCTCCACAAGCAACTGCATCAGCTTGGGGCCAAGACCACGGAAAGCTGTGATCCCCCTCTCATCCCAAGGGACACCAGGGTGAAACAGATGAGGCAGAACACATCCAGCACCTACAGTGCTACCAAACCCAGGCTCAGAGCTGTGCTGGTAACAGCTGTGCTGGGAGCAGAAAGACTCAGGCAAGGCTGCTGTGGGAGGAGAGGACTGGAGAGCAGGTCCTGCTCCTCCAGTGCACTGCACAGACGGGTCACAGTGAGTGCAGGACAGGCTCCAACACACTGCTTGCCCCGGGGCCACGGAGATCCTTGGAGGGGCTGTTCTCCTCCCACAAACACATTCTGATGGAAGGGGCTGCTGCAGAAGTGCTGCAAAGTGAGAGGTTTTCACGTAGGGAGGCAGGGTAAGGAGATGCTTGAGGGGAAAAGGCAAACAAATACGACACATACTCAACATTATTTTCCACTCCTCAGCTAAGGCTTAGCTTGCAAAGCCATCCCAAGCCACAAAACACCTTCCAGCCCCGTTGCACTGATTATCCTGAACACTTCAAAGACCACTCAGTAAAAATTACCCACTGCAGGTGAGAAGGTGAAGAGCATTACAGCAAATTGCCCTCAGTGACATGCCAAAGTGCCGGGCTCTGCGTCTCCAGGAGTGGAGCAGGCAGCTCCCTCCCTGCTGACATGTTAAACCCAGCTGGAGCCAAGCTGTGTGTGCCAAGGCTTTTAGCCCTGAGCCCAGGGGTGAGTGCGGAATGGTGAAACACAGCACCCTCCCCCTCTCCCAGCAGCATGATCCATGCAGGAGGCTGTGAGCTTGGAAAGGCTGCCAGCCAGCAACACTACACCCCAGGCAGAAAATGCAGCCTATGCAAGGAATTCAGCCTTCTGAAAGGGGCTCGCTGCTCTCTCCCACAGCGCTCTGCCCCCAGACTCTCCGTGTGCTCGTCCTCTTTGCACCTTCTGTCATTATTAGCAGGTATTTCCAAGATGGGGGCGGCTTGGGCCCCCACTGA
This sequence comes from Scytalopus superciliaris, assembly GCA_013400415.1. Taxonomy (NCBI): domain Eukaryota; kingdom Metazoa; phylum Chordata; class Aves; order Passeriformes; family Rhinocryptidae; genus Scytalopus; species Scytalopus superciliaris. Next base: position 533,868 of record VXBX01009318.1, on the reverse strand, counting down.
GATCACACCTCAGGCTGCCCATCCCTGAGCTGCTCAGCTCTGGACAGGCTGAGGCTGGACGGGGGTCGTGCACAAAGTCATGGGAGCGATTTGCCACGGCCCCAGGGCAGAGCCAGCACAGCGCCTGGTCTGCGGGGCCACGTGGAGTCTCGGGATTGCTCCTGCTCTCCACAGGCACCAGCTCCCCACCTCCTCAAAACAGCACATCCATGGATGGTCCAGAGCCCATGCATTCATCCATGGCAGGTTTTCCTGCCCAGCCTGACTCTGCCTACAGTCACCAACCTTCGCTCACCTGAGCACCTGATCCACAAAATAAATAGGATACAATCCATAAAATAAATCCTTCAAGTAGGAGTAAATCCCAAACTGCTGTTCCTCAAATCCCAGACACACCGTGCACCACAGAGAAGGGATGCTGAGAATGTGGAGAGAGGATCCTGAGAGCCCATGTGGGTTGATTCCTGCTGTGGCCTGTCCCTCCAGGTGCAGAACACTCCAAAGCTCTCCCGTGCTCACTGCCAGCAGCCACGCAACGCTGGCCTGTTCCCTCCAGGCACAGCAAACGTCTTCATCTGACAGTCACAATTACTGTAATTTTCCACCACCTCTCTTGCACAAAATGTTTAAGCTAAATTAAAAGCTTTAACAAATCTTCACCAATGTAGTTATTAACAGGTAGAAAGCTACACCTTCCCACAACTACAATAACGCCCCTGGTATTTCCATGTGGGAACACACGGGGATTGGAGAAACCCACGAACCTAATTCATCAGCCTGAGCAACTGCTCACTCAACAGGCACACACACAAAGCCCTCACAGCTTCATTCCTCCTTGTTTGCCACCACTGCCACGAGATGTGGATGGGGACTGTGGCACGGGTCTCCCTTGGTGGCACAAAAGGTGCCAGGGAACACTGGGCAGTTGTGAGCTATATGCTTACCCAGCAAAATGCCAACAAACTGAACTCCTGGGCCATGGTGGAAGCATGGAAGTCATCACAGTGTCACAGCCTGCACACACAGTCCAACCTCCATCACTCCAACCCGAGTGCTCCAAACAGCCTCTTCCAACCTCCCGGCTCGCTGCTGCCTGGAGTGTCCCCTCCCTGCACCTGGAAGCTGGCAGCCCTTACACAGAGGTGCCAGAGTTGCTCTGGGGCTGTCAGGGGGCAGAAGGGGACTCCCACAAGCCCAAAACATGGCAGACACATTAACAGCACCAAAGCAGTGCTGAGCAAGCCAGGTGTTATGAACCCCCAATGCTCATACTTGTCACTGCGAGACTCAGTGGCACAAAGGCTGCCTGTCCCACATCCCCATATGGGATCCCCACTGCAGGGAAGGAAAGGCCCTGCAGGTCAGAAGGACAAGCTGATGGCAGGAATAACACATCCCACCTGCTGAACAGGTTTTCTTGTCCTGCCCTGTCCTGATCAGCAGTGCCCAGGGCAATCAGCACAAAGAATACCTTCATCCACAAGCAAACAGCTTTGGATAGACTGTGCTGAGAGGCAGGGGAAAAACCCAGGTCTTTACAATCCTCCTTTGCTCCAGCTGAATGCTAATGCAGCAAGTGCTCCTGCCCAGCCCACAGAACAAATCAAAGCGAGAGATGCATTTCATTAATCAATTCCCTCGCTGCTGTCTGCTCAGAAATGGGTATGTTATGTCAGGTGCATGTGTGTGCCACAGAGGCAGCACTTTCCCTGTGCAGATGGTAATAAAATGAGACATATGAGTACACACAAGGAAGGAGTTCACCTGAAATTCCCCATTTCTGGAAGTAACCCAGCATGAGATGGAAAGAGGCATCACCTGTGTAGGCTCCTCTGGAAAAACCCAGGGGGAGGGAAGGGCAATTTAAATCACTCTCCTGGATTTGAGATGTCTCTACTGTTCTCACTCATGAGACACCAAGCACCAAACCCAGGACCATAAAAGAGCCACAAACCATTGCCAATAGGCAAGAGGCACAGTGCAAACTTCAACACAAATCACGCCTAAAAGGGAACACACCCTAACTCAGACTGCCTGGGACTGGGGCAGGAGCAGCTGAATAAATCCTCCGGGGCTAATGACAGCTTTTCTACTCCAGGACTCCAACTTCCCCAGAAAATACCTGCATGCAGGATCCTTGACTCCATCCCCACAGCCTCAGGGTCCTTTCACTTAACAAAATCCTGGAACCACCTATTTACCTGGCACTACAAATCACTGGAAGGAGGGAACAGGAGGGCCAGCAATCTGTGGGTGCTGCTTGCTAAACATTTTCTGAGCAGAAAAACAGTGTATGTTGCAAAAGTCAAAGGTTTTCCCTTGATCCGGCAAAGCTTCACCAGCAGGGTTGGTTTCTACAGCACAGTGGTCACAGACTGAGACACCCACTTGGCCAAACCTGAATGGCCCTGCCTGGGGTACCAGAGGCAAAAAACATCCCAGTGTAAAGAGGGTGTCAGGACACCCACTCTGCATCTTCACCCACCACAGCTCTGACAGTGCAAAACCTCCTCAGCCCTGATGGTGTCCTGTGCAGCTGCATTCAGCAGTGTTTACATAAGTCACTCTACTACAGAGAAGTGTTACCTTTTTTGCATTATTTTCTAAGCTCACCTGTTTGGTAGATCAAGGAATCATTTATTGGCACTCACACACTTCCTTCCAGGAGCCATCCCTGAATACAAAGGAATTTTAGTCTTCACCGCTGTGCAAAGATTGAGTGGTTCAGATCTTGAAATGTCCTTCTCAGAGACCCAAACAAAAGCCACCTTGAAGAGCCCTTTCTCTCATCTCTTCCATTAGCAAGAGGGATTCACCTCACAAGGTGTCACAGCCAAGGCCCCCACAGCCACCTCCCCAGGCACAAGGTGCTGCCCTCAGGGCTGTGAAGTTCCCTGCAAAAACAAGCACTGTCTTTTGGAGAGTGAGGAGGGTCCTGTTTTTAACTCATGGCTGATGGCACTTACCTGAGAGAGTTACACACAGGATGCTGACAGTGGGATAACAGGAAGACAACACTGCTTATTGCAGACTATCCTTAATCCCATCTACACATCACTAATAGAATTTCACTTCATAGACACTTTATCTCAAACTCTCAGGGAGGCAGATGTTCTGTATAAATACCAGGAAGGAAAATCAACAAAAATCCCAGAACACTTACTTGAAAATCTGACTGCAGCTGTCTGACTGGTGACAGTCCCTAGGGAGCTGTGAGACACGCAGGAGTAATTACCCTCAGCACCAGCCCTCTCGGGATAGTTACTGTCCTTTGCCACAGCCTGGGAGGAGATGAAGAGCGATCCATTCGGAAGCACGTGGAGATGTTCCTGCTCCACTAATGGAAATCCATTTTTCTTCCATGTGATATTGATTACTTGCTCAGCAGGGGTCAGGTTACAGTCCAAAACCACAACTTGGTTTGGCTCCAGTATCACCTTTGCAGGACCAGCACTACAGCTCAGCTCCAGAGAATCCCCTTCCAACAGCTTCCCTGCAAAGAAAAGACAGTGTTGCAGTAGGGGTTGCTTTCCTTGGTTAATCACATCCCAGTTTTACACAGTCAAGGAAGCATGGCTGGAGACACCAGGTGAAATTCAGCCCTCCCAGGACACTCATGCTCTGCAGTCTCCATCACACATCCCTACGGCTGCACAACCTGCACCATTTCTGCCACCCTCCACTGCCCCCAGCAGCCACCTCTCCTGTCCCCATTTGCTTTTTCCAGGCTGGATTCAAGCAGAAAACAGCTGGAAGAAGGTGAAGTGACGGCAACAGCAAGAGCAAGCACAGAAGACACAGTAAGGGCCCAAACTGCCATGGTTGCCCATGACAAGCAAGGACTCCCCCTCAGCTGCACACCAGGGCCTCCTCCAAGGCTGATCAACACCCACAAGACAATGAAGTTGTACAGGTATCCAAGCCCAGCACAGTATCCCAATGCCAATGACCACAACTTGGTTGGAGCAGTTCCCCCTCTCACTGGCAGTAAGAGCTCAAGTTCAGCTGGGAATCCAGTAAGACAGCGAACTCCCACTGACATTCATGTACTGGGAAACTCATTTCAAAGGAAGGACAACAAAAGAATGGCTAAAAATATGACCTGCTGTCTCTGAACATTTTACCCCTTACAGGTGAATCCAGAATGAGAATGGATGGATGCATTTCCTCCACTGGAAAAGGATATTCCAATTGCTAGCAGACAGTACCCAGCACGTGCCCTTAGGCAACCTTCCTGCTGCAGCTGAGGCCAGAGCAGTGACCAGCAGCAAGCTCAGCTGAACAGATCTTAGTCTGGCCAACTTCCAAACCCACGTACTCGAGGGGAGCTCCACCTCTGAAACAATGCTCAGCATTTCCTAAAAGAATATTGCCATTAATAAAATGCATTTGCCGTTAAAGTTCTCCAGAGACACTAAGTCAATGTTAGCTGGCAGCGCTGCTTCCACACACCAGCAATTTCAATCTCTGCTGTGCTCAAACCATCACCATCCACTCTTTTTATGGCTCCGCTCCAAATTATTTTGTCACTGCTCCAATCAGAAATGTTTCCTGCCTCTATAACAAGTTTATCAACACTGGATATGAACCACATGGCTCCCTGCCCGTCTCCTATCGCAGAAGGCTACAGATTAATTTTATAGGAATTCAAACACCCTATTAAACCTGCTACTACCTACTGCTGATAAAAAGGCTGCACTTTAAAAGAGTGTGTGTTAAGCATGCAATTAGGGGCAATGACACGCAAAATTACACGTGCAGGGAGGTGGAATTATTTCAAGGCATGTGCCGGAAACTGCAGGTGCCCCTGGAAGGAAGGGTCTAACCCTGTCCACGTGCGGGGCCAGTTCAGTGCCCATGGGATGCCAACTTGCCAGGCTTGTCATCGCTGCTGAGTTGTAGACCTGGTGTTGGCCAGCTCTGCCCCTTCAGTGATGGGGAGGCTACACCAGAATCCCTGCTCGCCTGCTGCCTGTCGATTGCCATCACTGTGGGACAGAACAGATCCCACCCCAAGCACTGCCACCTTCACTGGGACATCCAGGGGACAATCTCCCAGTCCCCAAAGCCAAACTCCAGCAGGGTGAAGAAATATCCATGTCACAGTCAGCACAACAGCCCGGTGCTGTACTCCAGGACAAAGGGGCAGCCACTGCCAACACAGAGCTGCCTGCAAGTCCCTGGATTTAGGGTTTTCCTGCATGGATGCTTCCACCACACTGCTAGCTCACACGCTGTGGGAAGCAGGCACAGCCAGAGGCAGCAATCACCAAGCTCCCAACATGCACACACCACAGTGTTATTTCTGGATTTGCCAGCCAGCACAGCCCTGGCAGGTCCAGGCCACTACGCAGGGACTGGCACCAAATGCCCTCCTCGGAGGGCAGTTCTGCCTGTTCATGTCTCCAAGGGCAGATGAGTCCTTTGAGGATCACAGCAAGCTACAGAACTCACTCAGTGGCTCCACAGGGGAACATGAAGCTGAAAGGCTGCCCCAAATGTACTGGAAAGACGTTGCCACTGGAAGCCTTCCATCCAGCTGGCACCACAACACTGTATGAGATAAGGAGCAATTAAGCACACCAAATACCTGTGCAGGTGACACAGCCAAACACAGGAGAGGGCTAACAGTCTGTGGCCAGGGAAAACAGCTGAGCTAAGGACAGAACACACACTCAAATGCTGCCGTGAGGACCCTCACCCTGTGAGAACCCTCACCCATGGAGGGGCAGCAATGCAGACACTTCTCCACAGGATCTCCCCGTGGCAGCTGCTGCAGGCAGGATGTCACACGGGGCTCAGCCAGCCTGTGTGTACACTCCACCTCCACAGAGGCTGTCACAGCAAGGCCGAGGCATGTGGTGCAGAGCTTATTTCAAAAGTTGTTGAAACTTTGTGGGGTAAAGTCTTCATTCCTTGCCTTCCCTTACACTTGTCCTTAGAAGCTCCCGTTCATCACTTGTGGAACAGCTCATATATCTGTCCTATTTTCTGTTTTTTTTCAGACAGCAATTAGAATAGCATTTTGCTGGAATTACTCCTCCTCTTCCAAAGGTGAAGCACAAGGGGACAGCTGGCTGGCTCAGGCAGCCAGGAATAGAGCAGGGATCTGCAGTGCTGCTTCCCATGGTAAGAAGCAATTATCAGCCTCTCAAACTTCAATTCCTTAAAAAACCCACTCAACCTGCTTGCAGCAGAGTAAGAACTGACAGCTCCATACTTTTCATCACAGCAAGAAGAAGTATCTGCTCTTCAAAAATAAGTGGTGATGTTTCTATATCCCTACATCACCCAGCTCTTCTCCACAAAGTCAAGACTTACTTGGATCCAAGCTTCTGGCTGGTTGGTCAAACACATGTGACAACCCACTGCTGTTTTTGTTATTTAGCACAGCCTGGGAAGGGCTCCAGCTGGGCAAATGAAGTTCCCATCCCACATGAGACTGCTCTGGCCTGTCCCAAACCCTCTAGCCCTCCTTCTTGGCCTTTTGGCCCCAAAATACTGCAGGTTTTTGGGGACAGGGCATTTGAACATACAGAGTTTGAGCAGCAGGGTCCAGGACCCGGACTGGGCATTGCAAAAAGCCCCACTATGACTCTTGTCCAAAGATGTTCAAAGAACTGCATAAACACTCCCTGATTAAGGAAAAAATACCTTCCAGGCTCTGGAAATGTGGGAGGAGGTCTGGTTCAAAACACCACACTAAATTAGCAAGACTGACAATGAGATAAAAGCCCCTTCAAGGGAAGGGATCAGAAGAGAGTAAAATTAGTCCAAGTGAGATCAAAGACAAATGAAATCAGGAATGTTAAGTGCTTACAGAAGCTGCTGACTATTTCCAACCTCCGCTCTTCACCGGGTAGTGACAGAAATGGATGGAGCCCTGTCTAAGCACAGAGCCACGTGCTCGAGCAGCCTCCTGCTCACCTTCACCCTCTGCCCTGCCAGAGGTGATGCTGCAATGGACATAGTCAAGGGGGGTTCCAAGGCAGGAGCCAGAAGGGCTTTTCACACACCAGTCCCAGGCAGGTGTTCCAGCTACAGACCTGTGCTTTGGAGCCAGAGAGCTTTTTGCTTTTGACTCCTCCTGGAAGTAGTTTCAACTGCTGAGCAATTCCAAGGCAGACAGTAATGGCTTTGAGATTGTAAATGATGTCCAAGTACACACTTGCACCTAGATACACACAACATACATGTGCATTCACATACACAGAGTTCTGGAGGAATGCAGATGTATTCAAACACAGAGCATGCCCTGGAACGGAGGGTCTTTGATGCAGCAAGTTAAAAGCATTTTGCTCCCATGAGAATTATATTTTCTGACCCAGGCTCTGCAGGGGTTTTTTACTCTCCCCTGTGTTGCTAACCCCTAGGCTATATTGTACATAAAAACAGCCCAGGAGAAAAACGTTCTTTTTCTCCCATTTATTTCCTCACTTCCATCAGCCATCCATCCACCTCCAGCATCCAGGCCCAGTGAAGTAAATTAAAAAGTCTCCTGTTGAGTGGCATAAAAAAACAGGGCGTTTCAAATGAACAAAGGTCGTCAAATCTTCAAGGCACAAAGCTGTCCTCTGCCCTCCGTGGGAGCACAGCCCCTGCCAGCCTCATTTCAGATCCAAGGCATCTGAAAATCCATGCTAAGCCAGCCAACATCCCTTCCCAAAGCACACAACTCAGCGTACAGCCAAACCCCACTCCTATCACCTCCTCTCCTCAACATCAAAGGGAGGCAGGAATAGCCCAAGTTACCACTGAGCAAAGGGGAAAGAGAATGGATTCCATTGGGTTTGTAATTTCAAATCTATAACTAAGCAGGTGAAGTGTGAGTGAGCAACACAGCACGGTCTGACAGATCCCTGACAATGCAATTACTTGGGCAAGGGTGAGACCCTCACAGCAGTGTTTTCACATCCAGGACATGCAATACTCAGAGCCCATGGAGATGGGAGTTTTCTCTCCATGGCTAAGAACAGCACAAACCCCCACTTGTCTCCTTACATGCACGGCTGTTCTCCTTCCCTGAGGTTTAACCACTTAAATCAAGGTGGAAAAATGTTTGTTCTGGTGAAATTTTGGGTATCAGTAGTAAACATGTCCTTGAGCTCTGCTACACAGCATGAGCAAACAGAAGGTTACTGTTCAACAGGAGACAAATGGCTTTGTGCGGAGGAGAACGAGTTTTGGTTTAGTAATTACTGTAAAAACAAAACATCCAGGCATAAACCAGAAGGGAGGTGATTCTGGGTACTGGCATATCTGCACTGCTAGTTTTTTGGACAGCACCTGACACAGCTGGAATCACCTGATCCACAATCCTTGAGTAAGCTCCCTAAGGCAGACGAAAGGCAGTATTTGGTCGAGATGTCCTACCTTCCCTTGAACAAATTCATTCAGCTGGGGGAAGTCAAAGAGGTTTAGGCACACACAAGATCCCGAGACACAACTGCTCCTAAAAGCCCCAGCCCACTCCTACAAACCCCCACTCAGCAATTCCAAGGCTCAGACCTTCACTTCAAGGCAGGGGAGGCCCATCTTTAGCACAGCTGAGTGAGGCCCAGGGAGCAGCCCAAGGACACCCAGCCCAAAGCAGCCAAAGCCCTGACAGCTTCCAGTGCCTTCCCACGAAACCCTCCAACACTTCCAGCACAAAACAAAGAGAGCTGCACTGAGCCAGACAGGACCCATTACAGCACAGGCCTTGGGAGATTAATACTTCACAGGGAGCAAAGTACAAGGGTTTCTAATCTGACACACTTCCAGAGCTGACATCACTTCTAGTTCTTGGCAGCCAGAGACTTTCCTGGGGAGCCGCTGTTGTGCTGCAGGTCCCAGAGCCTGGAGCCTGGCCAGCATGTTTCCTATTCCACACACATCTGGCACTTTGAAACTGGCTTGTGCACCTTGCAGAGTTCCAGCCAAAGAAAACCTTCCCAGGAGCAAGGAAAGCAGCTCAGGCAAGGCGAGTGGAGCACTCGGTCGTCGTGTGTGTTCTGTGGGAGATCAGGCAGTAAGAGAAAGGGCTCCTCTCTCTCCTCCACATCCCACAGGAGGTGGCAGGAATTCAAGCTGCATTTGAGCCTCTGCACTGTCGCCTGCCTTAATTTATGTATTTATTTTGGATGTTGAACTCGTGGAACTCAACGGCACAATTAATCTTATTTAATTGGGAGTGAACAGCACTGAAGAAAAGTGAAGTTACTGCTTCCAAAGGGTTTTCCTACCTCTCAGCAAGCCAAGTACTGTGCCATTGTTCTGTTTAATGTAACCTTCTGCCGATGCTCTTCAGACACTCTTAGAGCTGTGGAAAATCTTTACGTTCCCATTGTCTAATTCAAAGAGTGACTATACTTCAGTGTGTCCCCATTAAAGCAACACAAAGCCCTCTTTCTTCCCGGAAACTTTATGCATTGACAATTACAAGTCAATAGCTTGGTCTCAGTCTGTTTTTAGGGCAATTGCACTTGGCAAGTGGTGACCCAGAAAGAAATCTGGACGGAGGTCTCAGCAGAGTCTGCATGCTGGGAGCTCAGCAACAGCAGCACTGAGGGCAGAGTTGGAGGAGCTCTGGGCTTGGAGCACCCCACTCCCATGGTCTCTACAGAATGGGAGGCTGAAAGAGCTGCTGGGCACCTAAATCCCCTCGTGCACCATTTCTTCAGCCTCCCCACGGCACAATAAAACAGAAAACATTCTTCCACTCCACATAACAAGGCCTGTGAGACGGAAGGGTCAAGATCCCTACATTCCCCTCCCAGTTACCAGATATTACTGGAACTTTCCACCTTGTAATGGCAACACAAACAAGAAAGTTACACCTTCACCGCCCATTTAGCCTCTCTGGAACAGAAGGCTCCTAAAAACTATATCCAGAGCTGCTGGAAAGACCATTTTATTAACACTTGGTATCCAGCCACAGCAGAGCAGCGCTCACCAGTGGGAATCCAGCCTTATCCTAACTCTGCATATGAGCAACCTAGATGGTTTATTTAATAATGCAGCATCTCCCACTGCTGCACGAGTATTTATCCAGCTGGCAGCCAGGGGCTCTCAGATCATCCCCTGTCACTAAGCTGATCCCAGCCTTTCAGGAGCAGCTGGGTGCCAGCCCACACTGCGGGCAGCAAGAGCAGGCACACGGAGAGTGTCACTGTCCCCGTGCCGGGCACTGGGGATGAGGCTGTGCCAGGAGCAGTCCCCTCTCACCCTGCACAGATCCAGCTGCAGGCCACGGTGTGCAGGGTCCTGGTCACTCCCCAGCCTGGGTTTGGGTGCACAGTGGTGTCCCTCGTATCCCGGCACACAATGGGACCCAGGATGAGCACTGGCAGGGCTAGCTGGAGCGTGCAACTCTCCCTGAAGAACAATGCTGGGCAAGAGCCTCTGGCCTTTGTCCTGTTCAGACCCCCAGTTACAAACAAGAGAGCAGAAGGGATGGCAGGAAAGAAAAACTACCTAAAATGCAAGCAATGCTGCGCTGCTGTTTATAGGCCATACCTGGAAAGAACATCATTTAAAGCTGTAATTAGAGTAATGTGCTGGTTTTTTGGGCTGGCATTGAGTTAATTTTCTTCACATGGGTAAGTAAATATCTTTGTGTATAAATATAACACACATCAAGGAAAATATCAGGGAAATAAAACAGCTGAAAATCTCCTCATCTAAGTAGTTTTAAATGTGCTCCCAGTGCTGAAGTCAGCTGCAGCTGCTCATTTCAGCCACCCAAGACCACTGAAGTCACCAACCCATGGCTCATGTAACCCTGGAAAAGTCCAACCTAATAAAAGTATCAGCTGATGTCTAGAAAGGACTAAATGCTCTCATGCTTCTATAAAGCACCAGGTTTGCCCAAATATCTTAGAAGATGATGCCCTGCAGATAGGGACAAACACCACACCAGCTCTCGAGACAGAGCTTATTCTCACTGAGATGTGTGTTATTCTGACGTATCCCCTGCAAACAAATGGTCCAGAAAGATGAAACAAATCAATAGCAGTAATAATTTATTCATCATGTTGAATTGTCAGTGGCAATTATAACAGTAAAGTGTTTGACTTTCACAAAGGTTAAGCCTTTGTATTTCTCCCCTCTGACCCCAGAAAGGTTTCTGAAAGCAGGCAAAGTATAGAACAGGCTGAAATCTAGATTTGCTAAACTCAGCCTTTTTCAGGTCTTCTCCCCAGGGTGTCTCACACTGCTGACAGCAGAACAGGGAGGGCTGTCCCCGTGTACAGCACTATCAGCGTAAGCCTCCCTTGCACTGAAGGATGATTAAAGTGTCACAGTGACTCAAACACTAAAATCACTGAAAAGCCCTTCACAATCCCCACACTGCCTGACCCAGGGAGGGCTGAGCTGTTCCTGTGCCTTTCCCACCTGCTCCACGCCAAGCACACCACACACCAAACCTGAGGCTTCGCTCTATAAACAGCGCCAAGGCAGCCTCCACCTCCTGGTCTCACCTTGCCCTTCTCAAAAATCCGGTGAGGAACAGCTGAGACGATCCCTGCAGAAGCTTCTGCAAGCATGGGACGTGTGGGGAGCTCAGGACAGAGCCCTGGGTTTGCATTCAGAGATTTACAGTGTGGAGGCACATTAAAATTACAAGCTTGAACAAGCACACTGGAACAATAACACATCAGAGTCCTGTAATTGGGCCCTGAAATACACTTAATGAAAAATACAGACCAGCTGCAATGTTGGAAATGCTCCTAATGCAATCCAAGGTAATTATTGGTAACAGACCATCAAACAAGTGCATTAATATGCTCTGATCAGAGAGAGAATCAGATGGACAGTCTGGCACAGCAGCTTGTACCTGCAAATTATGTAAATGATTTGAAAGAGCAAAGCCCCAAAGCCCTAGAAACACTAACTCTAATGAAAGTTATTAAATGCTATTTTTGTTATCTGCTGGTGTTAACATCAGAAGGCCCATTTGCCGCGGTGACTGTAATTGTGCTGCTGAGCACTGGGCCGAGCTGAATAAGCCTGAGATTTGCTGGTTTAAAGGACCACATCAGGCTAAAATGACTGCCTTAGATTTGCATGATTTCACAGACAACGTTTAAACACATAACGACTTCCTGCGTTGTTCACTGATGCTGGAAAGGAAACCCAGTCATTTTGCTGTTGTGAGATGCACAAGTTACTGATTTTACTTCACCACACATATATTTGATCTGCAAACAACACAGAGGAGTCTGAAACAAGATCTGTTACTTTACCTATTTTTACACTTCAACTGTTTCAGTTTAGCGTATTTTTAGGATATACTTTAATCTCTCCATGCCTGAGAAAACTAAAAGTATGCAGTATGATACAAGCTTCATATCCCTCTTGAGAATAGTCACTTAACCAGAAACCAATACTGCCAAATAAAATACACAAAGATCCTTCACCTGTAGGCTACAGTTAAAACTCTGAGTGTATTTTGTCACTCTTTTCCCCTGGGCTAATGGCTTTGTATATTCCAAAGATACAAACATAAATACATTAAGCTGAAAAATGTTCAGTTCCAACAGGGAATATTTAATCAGTCAAGCTATTACCACCCTACAGAATTGAAAAAAAAAAAAAAAAAAAGAAAAAGCATCATACCAAATTTCAAACCTTGGGAAAAGTCCATGCACAGAGGAATAAAACAGCATCCCCACTGCAGGTCTGAATCCAGCAGCCAAACTTCCCAACTAGTAAATCCCATCCTCTCCACCACACAATTCTTTAGCCTTTACAACTCCAACTTTTAGATGTAAATTACAGTGTAAAGCTCTGGAGCAAACAGATAGAGCCCTCCTTGTCCCTCCCTCATTTCAAAGGCCTCCTGAAACTTGGGCTACACTTTATGATTTCCAAAGAAAAGCCCCGTATGTGATTTTATTTTCTTTTTATTCCACATTGCAAGATGGGCACACTTCCTGCTTTACCAGAGCACCCAAAGGCTCATCCACCTCCAGGGGATTGTCCATCTCGCTTCCCATCACATGTCACCAAGCACAGCAAGAAAGCTCAGCAGCAAAGGAAAGAGGAAGAGTGTGCGACAGGGAAAGGACACGAGCCCTTTGACTCTGCCTTTGCTTGGGCACACAGGAGTTGTGCTTTGAGAGTCAGCCTGGCCCGAGAGCCCCAGCTCACCCAGCATGGCAGTGTGCAAAGCAGGCAGGCGATGGCAACAGCTGCTCTCTGGTATTAGCTGTCCTGCTCACGCTCCCAGCCCTGTGCTAGGGCTCCCTGCTCCGTCTGCAACCAGACGGACACGGCGACCGGGAATCCAGGCAGCGGGAAAAACACTTCCCCATCACGTGTGCTCTCCCCTTCACAGGCTCCACTTCCAGTTGTCTTGGCTGTCATTAAAAGGAACTCGCAACCCGCTGCTGAATGATGGACTGCAATCCATACAAACAGCCATGAGATCCCTTGGAAAGGATGGGGGACCACAGCAGTGATTTTATGAGTGCAGGATCCCACGGACCAGAGCAGATCCAACTCTCCCAAGTATTTCCACTATTTACACTGGGATCAGAAAATTAAAATGATATTTTACGCTTAATGGTTCAAACAAGACCTGTGAAGTCCTTCTCTCAGTCCCATTTACAACACAAACGCCAATGACAGAGCAGCAGATGGTCAGAAACACTCCCCTAGAATATTCAGGCGATTCAACTTGAATCTGTGCCCAAATCATTTAACTTTAATGGATTCTTTCATTAACAACCAAAGAAAGGGAATATGGTTGCCAGGACATTAAAATCACTTTTTCAATTATACTGTTATAAAATCGAACAAATTAGCTGTAATTCTTAGCTGAAGCCTAAATGGAAGCACGACTTTATGAAAGAAATGAAAATTGATTTGGATTAGTGGGCATCAAGGGCTTTTTAAAAATTAACAAGATTCTTATGACTTCATAGCATGGATGGATTAGCTGGAGGTTTCACTGCCCTGAGTTTGCTACCTGCCAAAGCATGGCAGCTGGTTTCACAGCATTCGTTACAGCAGGTTTTAATTAGACCAAGGGGAGAGGATGCAAGGATTGAAGCTGGAAACAAAGTTCTAGAGAAGCTGGGTGGTGTCTCATTCACCTTTTGGACCTGGCCCAGCAGGGCCTTGGCAAAACCGAGGGAAAGCAGAGCCTCTGAGCTTTAGCAGGATAAGGACTACAGGCTGGAGTGCTTAGCTTGGGGTGGTCTTGCTTGAACATCAAGACAGAACTGTACCAGATGCTTCACAAATAAAATTTGTGCCCAAGATACCTGCTGTAAAGAGCACATAATTTTATGGAGGCTATTAAAAAAAAAAAAAAAAAAAAAGAGGAAAAAAAACCCCCAAAACAGACCACAAAACCCCAAACCAGGGGGATAACAACGGGAGCAGTGGAAAGAGCAATTCATAAAGGAAACAGGAGGTGTAACACTGGGCATCAGGATGCAAGTTACCTACAACACAGAGCAAAGGGGTCACACTAGGAAGAAAGATGTCCTTTATCTTGTATAATATGAACTTAATGAAAGAGACCTTCACTGAACACAACCTGCATTGATCCTACAGACCAGAAACCCTAAGAAGTACTTTAGAGAGACATCCCCCTGCCAGGGAAGGGGAGTGATTTGGAACTGCTGCCCAGAAAAAAAAAAGAGACAGAAACCAAGCTGGAGACTTTTATATCTGCCCTGGACAAAGCCTTTTTTAATTTATTTATTCAAAAAGAAGAAGAAGAAAAAAAAAAAGAAGGCACTACTGGGCAGAGCCCTGCTTTGACCCCCGTGAGCCAGACGGGATGTTCCAGCTCGCGCTCCACCCCGAACATCCCCGGGATGATGCACTGCTGAGAGCACCTGCCAGCTGGCACCACTGGCCCCTCGCTAAGGTAAAGGCAGCTGAACATTTCAAAACCATTCTCATGAAATCTTGCAACACAAAGCACTTTAGATGACTCCCCTTTACGAGTCAGCATTTCATATTTAGTTATTTCTGCTCTTTATTGCAACACAGTGGGTGACAATTTGCATCAGTAAAAAAGCCGGATGGAAAAGTTAAAGCTTTCTTTGGACAATCCTGAATATTACTGCTTTGCCATAGTCATGCTGGTTTGTCACCCTGTATCTGGCTTTCAGACATGCCACAGGGTAATGTTCTCCAATAAATCAAGAAGAGCTGTACCCTTTGAAAAAGCTTTGTATTGTAATCGCTGTGGGTCTCCGTGTGCTTGTTAGCAGGTTTTATATTTAAGAAAACAGGAGAACACATTTTAATCCAGAACCTTTCAAGCTCCACGTGTCTTCAAGTTCTTTTAATGATTTAAAAATCAGGGCACCCTCTGGTTTTCTATTATAACCAAAGTCAAGATTTGGCCTGGTAGGGTAGCAACTATGCACACATAACACACGCAACCAAGACCTTTATCTCATCTAGGGCAGGGATCTGAAAAGCCTGGAGTTGGTTGAAAAGGACACCCCCGGATGAGTGTGCCACTGACAGTGATTTTTTTGCAAGGCAAAGCAGAACGGGCTTCTTCAAACCAATGTTTTAGGCTGAGGGTGACTTTTACTTTTGCCCCACTGCAATAGCATAGGAGCAGGCACACATCAAATTAAGGTGCTTCTGCTGAATGGCAGCAAATGCCAGGGTAGGGAACAATAATTTCCAGCTAAAAGCATAAGAACATCCTTACCCAAACTGCCAACCAGCACAGATAAACACTATGAGCTGTACCCGTGAAACCTGGCCTCCAGGTTCACACCACTCCCAGGCAGGAGCAGGCAAAAGAACTGGCACTTCTCACCACACCAGCACCTCTGTCCATCAACTGTGATTTAAAAATACCTACAGGGACTTCTGAATATCCATTATGACTTGTCTACGAGAAGAAGCTTATTATTATCATAATTATTAGTAACAATTATACAACTATTATATATGTTAATATATGTCAACAGAATAAGAATATTAATATATTCTCTACAGGGTATTCCACAGAATTAATGAGATCTCGTAATGAGCCTAACCTCTCTGACATCTTGCTGATACTTATTTCTAAGGAAGCTACTAAATTCCATGTGCATCTGCTCCAGCAGTGCACTGGCTTGCAACTCGCTCCCTACCCGTGGGGGCAAAGGACGTGAATGCTGATGAACAGAGGTTCGTGCCTCGCTGGGGGCAGTGATGGAAGAAGAAGACACGCATTTACTCGTTACCTTTATTATCGAGCTGGTTCCCTCTACTGCAGGCAGCTCAGAGCAGCCAAGTCTTAAACCACCCCAGCTCCTGCTGCACTGAAAGCCAGCGAGTCCCCAAGAGCTCTTTGTCACTGACACATCAATTCAAGCACATCACGGCGCTGTCCTTATCTCCAGTCCCACCTTCTCTCCAACACCTTCAAAGTCAGTTCCAGCAAGGCTGCAGTTCACAACCCCGTTTTGCTAGCGGTTTTAGCTGGCATGCAGGGCTTCTCACCCTCTGACACCTTCCCAACAAGCTCAGGTGCCAGGGAAAGGGAAATAAGCACTCTCCCATGCACAGGGAGAGAAACCACAGTGCAGTTCCACAGCCAGTGAAATACACCCCAGGATACTGAGAGCCAGTCACAGTCATATAACCAGGGGCACACAAGGCAACTGTTGTGTTAATTTGCATCCTACCTCTTATACAAGCTGAGATTTGGGAACAAGAGGTAACTCATTTCAGCAACAGACCCTAAAAGCCCTAATTCTTCAGCGGTGAAGTCAGCAGCAAAATTCCCACAGAGAGAGCTGAGGATTTAGCCCTCGAGAAGTCCAAAACAAAAGCAGCATCTGTGACTCACCCATGAGACCCACAGCCACAACAGTGTAAAAATTACATTCGCATGGACCTGATGCTACTCATGGAAAACAACTCTGGAGCCTTTCTGCTGGCAGACCCCATCTCTGAGCACTCTTCTCCCCTCTTTTGTTCTTTACAGGATATTTGCATGGAAACAAGAGACCCGTTTCTCAGCTGCTCATCTCCTACTGCCGCCTACCCTTCCCCAACAGAAGACAGACTTTTCAGAGACGCTGTTTTCATGCAAATAGCCCTGTATAACAGAAGAGCAGAGCACGTGAGCACCTCCCAGAGCCGGGGTGCCAGCTACCATGCCAGGGATAGACCCCGTGTGCATAGAAAGCATCTCACCCTTTTGGTGATAAAGATTTGGGTACATGGGAGGAGTTCACTTGGAGACTTTCAAAGCATCTTCCACAGAAAGCAAGTCCCTTATTTCACAATCATGCTGAGAAGGTCCAACTGTGTAGGATGCAACATCAACCACCAGCTATGAAAAGCCTGTGGTACCCACACACCCAGCACTGACATGTGGCACCATCAATATGAGACTCAGGCTCCTTCAAAAACGGAAAACAACAGTTACGGGAGGTTCAAGATGTACTCTTGCCCGATATTCCTGTAATTTTTGCTCTTTTATAAGGATATTACTGTTGTTGCAGTGTGTTGGTTAGGTGGAAAGTCTAAGGGAAGGGGGGAGGCTGACAGCGACCTGCTCCCTGTATCTAACTGGGACTGTGAGCCAGACAGTGCTGTCAAAGGGCAAAGAATACACTCTGGAAACAAAACCTCTTTGTTCCTCTAATTTTGTTCCAGTTAAGTCAGTTCAGCTGTTCCATATAGCCAGTCAAAAACATTCAGCATTTCCCAAAGTATTTTAAGACTTCAAAGTTGTAAGTTTTATTTTGACAGTTTTAAAGCGCGTAGCTTTTTTTTTTCTTTACAGATTTTTTTTTGCATTAAAAATAAGGCTGTTTAATAAATTAAGCTTTACAACAACCACTGCTGCTCTGCTTTTATCATGGCTTCAATTAAAATATTGTTTCTTGAAGACAGCTAACGGCTTCTGAGAAAAAAAAATGAGGGTGTTTCACTGAGAATGTTTTCAATAGACTCAATTTGTTAAAACTTGTGATTAAAACCAAACTCCAAGTAGGGCAGGCTCCAAAACAGGGATGTTTTAAAGTTGCCAATCGGAACTCAAAATTTCCCAGCCTTAAAAAACCATAGTCACCTAAAAAATAAACTCTCTAACACTCAGCAATGAGGAACATGTAGGAAAAGGTGACCTCTCTAACATTCACTGATGAGGAAAATGTAGGAAAAACACTATTTAGAGCAGTGCCTGACAGCTCGGCGGAGACAGGAGCTGATCAGGAGCAGGCTGTTCCAGAACAAAACCTTTCCACATAACCCAGGCAACAGATCTGACCTTTTCATCTAAAAAAAACCCATTCAGCCCACCACTGAACTCATTACTGTGCGAGACCTGCCCCTCAAAACTGGGTTTTTTTCACAGTCTCAGGGCCAAACCTGTTCTGACACCAACTGCCTCCCGTCAGGAAAGTGCTGGAACAGCTCGGGGACAAGACCTGTGCTGAAACCAAACCTGCCTGAACTCTCCCCGCGTAACCTGAGCTCCCACACCCGCGCTGACACTGTCACCGCGCTGAACGGCGGCCAGCGAGCCAGCCAAGGGCTCGTGTCTCCAAAAGCAAACAAAAGAGGGTTATAAAAACTAATTAGCTGTCTGTGCTCACTACTGCTCTTCTCTGCAAAGCTGTGACCACAGCGAGGACATCTCTGAGGGCTTCTCACCAGCAGCTCTGGGACGGACCAGCTTCACGGTGCCAGCAGCAAAGGCCCTAATCCCACCGTTTTGAGGTCAAAGCTCCACTCGCGCAGTTCACAGTACAGCCCACAACCAGCTGTGTCAGCACAACTGAGAAAGCAGGATCAAGCAGCCGCGGGGACGGAGCTTTTAAGCCCGCGATGCTGCCAAATGCTTCGTATCACAGCCCTGCCTATTTGCATTTCTGCCTTGGGCCCCATCTGTAGCTTCCCATCCATGTAAAAGCTGTCCCCGGGGAGAAGGAAGGCTACTGTCCATTTGTTCAGCACATCTCAAGTGCATCCAGCTTCAAATGAAGTAGGTGGTAAAACTCTTTTCCATGCAATTTTGACTCTCTTGTTGTCTGGGGGCAGGGAAGATCAGAAATGGAAACTGCTGGTCCAGCAGCTCCGATCAGTCAGTGCCAGGCACCAGTGTGGATCTCGAGCCTGTCTCCCAGCCTTCCCAGGTCCCAGCCTTCCGTGCCAGCACCACATCCTCATCATCAGAAACACACACTTAATTCTTTCCTCAACTTCCACTTCAGACAAAAGGTTCTACAAAGTAGGTCTCCAATTGCAGTGTCAGTTATATCACTTAGCAGTAACACACACGAATAAAATCTCTTTAAAATACGGTTACATCCTGTTCCAGAAGACTTAATGGGCCATATTTTTAGCCAGGAATAACCTGAAAACCAGCAGAGACACACTGCAGCACTGAAACTATGTCACTGTAAAGCTATTTCATTACAAGCCACAGCTCTCTTCGCAAAGATAATTTCTTCTAAGTGCCCAATTATGCCGGTACAAGGTTTTCCAGCAGGGACACGTGTAGGTGTAACAGCCCAGCCCCGGGGTTCTGACCCAATAATATAATCTAGTGCCTCACAGTAGGGCAGCCAGAAATGAGCCCGATATCCCAGGCAAAAGTTGAGAACCACGAGAAAGAAACCAACAAGCACAGGAGATGGGTCCCTTTCAACACACGTGTCTCAGCAGAGGTCACTGCAATGACTGGGAGCTGGAGGAGGGCCAAGGCACTGTGGTGCATCTGTCAGGGATCCCACCCAGGCTCCGGGCAGGAATCCTCAGACACATGTGAACTGCAAGGCTGGAGGAAGCAGGAGCTCCAGCTGAGACCACCCAAACTGTCGTGTCTCTCACTACCTGCAGCGAAAAAGTGCCTGGCACAGCTGGCAGAGCTGCAGAGGGAGCACAGACCATCCTCGAAGAGCCATTTTCACCACCATCAACACCTGCAGGTGACAGACACATGGAACACAGAGGCAAGGCCAGGCATATGGCACCTCAAATCGCTTAAGCCCCATGTGAGCAGCTGGGGAAAGCAAAAAGTAGATGAAGTACAAACCTGGGGCTCAACGGGATCCAGAGATGACATTGGCAGGCACTGCGAGGACAGTTCTGCTCATGCCCAGGGATTTGAAGAATTCAGCAGCACCCACAGCAGCTCATTCCCGAAGTCCCTGGCCTGAACACTGCACTCTGCCTGGGAGTCCCACAGGGCTCAGGAGCTCAGACAGGGCTGAGGAGAGGGACCGACACAGCCCCCATCCATCGCCTGTGATTCTGGGGAGAACTGTATCACTCCCTTACTCCCTCTGAAGAAAAAACAAGTCACAGATGCACTCCAAGCAAACGCTGGGGGAGTGAGACCCTGTCTAGGTCAGGAGGGCAGTGTGAGACTCCAGGGGCTCTCGGGCTCTAGAGAGAAACTCTACGTTGCTTTTCTGAAAGCTGCTCCTTCCCACAAAGCTGGAGTTAGGAACACCCATACAGCCCTTATCTCCTTCATTAAGAGGAACAGAAGAATCTGAAGTTGGCTGCCTTATCTCCCACCAGCCCAAACCACTCCTATTCGTTACAGAATAATAAAGCCATTAGTACTGAGCAATCACACTATTACGCTGTTGTTTTATATGGCTGTAATTTAACAGTTCCTCACTGTTTGCTTTAGGAAATCTTTTCTTGAAAGGTCTATAAAATTATGAACTCTTGCTCCAGTTTGAAAACATAGGCACGAGCAGGGATTTCTGTTCCCTAATAAATCACATTCCCCTAGGAGTAAACACCAGCTTATAAGAAACATCTTTTGTTTATTGAAAGTAAATGGCATGTGGACATTTTAAACAAAGAGAAGGTGGGAGGCAGAGGGGGACAGACAGATTATGTTTTCCACTTTCATTTTGCCTTGTGTCTAAACAAACAGTTCTTAACAGCTTTGTTTTCCAAACCAACTTTCTCCCAGCTGCTATCTGGAACCACAGAAAAGGAAAGCAATACTCAAGATGTGCAAGGATTACTTGACTTTGCACACTCGTTTTACTCAGCAATCAGTGTTCTGGATACACAAGCCACAGGGAGGGTTACTGGGAGCAAGAATAACCTTGGAGAGACTGGCTGGCTTTACAACAGACCAGTACTGGGAGGGTTCACTCAGACCCTTCAAACCATGGGAAGGGGAACCAGCATTTTCCCAAGCTTTTGTGACAGCTCCTGTGCCACTGGAACTAATCCATTGCCTTGCACCCAGCCACAACCACACAGACACTTGGGAGATGACTCTGAACCAACAGCTTGGAGAGAAGGCCAGAAAAAACAGCTCTTACAGGCCCCTCAGGGACCAGTCACCCGTAGCACCTGAAAACAACTATCCTTGATCCTTTTTGGCTATGGTTCTGATTGTTTCCACAAGGTACAGGCAGCACAGAGATACTGACCCAAAAAGACCCAAGAAACTATACCAGGATGGAGCACACTCTAATGCTTCTGAATTTTTCATCATCTTCAAGATCAAAGACCTTAATCATCAAAGATCTTTCTCATTTCTCCGCCTTCAACTGATGATCAAGGCACCACATATTCCCACACTCCTTTTCCTTGCCTTCCTGCTACACACAGTTTAGTGTTACTTAGCCCACATCCGCCTCAGAAGTTCACCTACAAGAGACATGGCAACACTTTGCTAAAGTCTCAGGGTGGAAATAGCTACGGTTAGTAACAGACTTGTTTTATTCAAATAGCACAAGATTCCCTGTATCCAGGCATAAATACAGAGAGCTGCCTCTAGGAGAGACTCAGAAATGCAAATACACAGTCTCTATCACAGTCCTCACACACCACTAAAACTCGCTATATTTGACCCACCACCTTTTTAATTACCACAGAGCACCCAAAACCATGGCACAACCAAAGAGCCCCCCAATAGATGATGTTTAGCCAAATGGCAGATTCTACACAACTTTCATCTGCTCTTACAGTCCAGACAAAGAAATAACTCAACCTTGGAAGCTGCATCTTCACAAACATTACCCAAAAGAGGCATTTGCAGGGTCACAGACGGAGTTCAGAACGTGGTATCTTCTCACTTATACCACATTCACCACATCCAGGTCTTGCAGGAAAGCACCTGCACAGCTGAGAATGTGCAGGAAGCCCGAGCCAGCCCGCACTGTGGGAACCAAACCCTCTGCAGGAGCCCTTCCACAAGGCCTTTTTCTCCCACTGCTGTACAGCTGCCACAATAGCAAAGTCTCCCTGACAGCACATGGATTTTACTGCTACTTGCAGTGCAAATGAGATAATTAGGTCAGAAATCTTCAAAGCCCTGCCACTGCCGTAGGTAATGAGATTTTGCAGTTCACCTGAAAATAAAAATGGAAGGAGGAGGGCAGGTAAAGCTCCTTCATCAACAGCCTCAAGTCTGGCTATGAAGCCATCCAGCAAACAGCTTAGTCCAGCTTCCATCAAGAGGTCCTTCCTCGCAGCTGGGAAGTCCCAGTATGAATACAACCCTTAAAAATCATGAGCATTTGTATGGGAAAACCAGTGGCACAACATGTTTGTCAGTAAAACACAAGGTACTAGCAGCCAAACTGCCACATTTTAGTCAGTGACAGCCCTTTTATCTTGCCGCGTGCTGGATTTCTCCTCACAAAAAGGGACCAGATCACATCTCTGCTCTTACCCGAAACATTGTCTTCAAAGGAAAAGGGCAAAAACTCTTCTGCAGGGGTGTCACTTTGGTGACATCCCAAGACACACGCATTCCTCAGACTGAGCTGAAAGCTTTCACAACAAACAAAATCCCCTGGCATGTATTTAGAACCATTTATTGTACGTTTCTGTTTTTTTAAAGGTAAGCAAAGAGCCTCCCTTGTTTGCTTACATTTTCTTGATAGGATGGGGTTCAAGTCTGGAGAGTCTCTTCAAGGCAGGGTGTAAAATGCCATAATGCAGAGTAGACACAGAATGTCAAGAACAGCTCTGGTTTCAGTCCAACCAGGTATCCAAGAAAATACACATATAGACCCTCTCCTTGCTCCTTGTGCTTGCCAGCTCTATAAACAGCCAACCTGTCCCACAGAGCTCCTGCAGCAAGGCCAGGGTGTGCAACTTGTCACTGTAAGAAGAGAAGAACCAACTCTCCCATGCTGTATTGGTACTCATCTATCCCCAAGAAGATGTCAGGTTCATCAAACTCCTGCCAACTCTCCTACATTTCCCAGGTAATTGCACAAACCATGAATTAATGAGAAATAATGAGCCAGCACACAGGGGAAGAGAAGACAATTCAGAACAGCAACAAAGAGAATTAATGGGCAAGTATGTTTTAATAGCTCAGTGCAGACAACTGTCATTGCAAGCACACAGTACCCCAGGAAAGGTGCCGTTCTCTGGGAGGACACAAGGACACACACACCACCCACACAGCACAGGGACAGCAGGGAAAGGTGAGGGGGGCTTAGCCCAGGATTTAATTTTGCAGAGAACAGACAGCGTGGGCAGTCCAGACAAAGCACCAGACTGCCCAAGCACAGCCCTGTCACCATCCACTGCAGGGTCACAAAACCCTTCTGGGCTTCACCGACTGGCCTGCAGTGTCTAACAGCAGCTCCCCCCGTGGGTGTGGACCACCCCTGGCTTTATCTAGCCATGTTCTGCTCCTTTCTGTTATCACCTAACCCCCACAGGTACCTTATCAATGCAGCCAGCCAGCCTTGCTTGGACAATAGCAGATAAGAGGGCAGGTTTGACACAGAAAATAATAAAAAAGGAGATGCTGGACTGTTACATCAAAGGAGTGCCCACAGATATACAGTCCATTGATCTTACCAAGGACCTGACTACCTTGGGACTTTGATCCTTCTGGCCTAACTTCTAACCTAGCCCAGTTTTAAAAGACAGTGTCTGGTTGTTATCTGCAAACTCAGTTATCACTGAGAATGCAGAGTGAGCTTTACAGCTCAGGATCATGTTAAGAAAAACAGCAACATAATGCCCATATCTGTGGCTACAGGGATGCCTGTGAAGGTGGAAGGAAACAAGGAGCAGTATGACCTTTTGAGCATGGTTAGGACTGAGGGTCAGAATCTGAGGGTGGGAATCTGCCTTCCCACTTCCTAACTTAAACTTACACCTATCATGACAGCAGGAGGAGAATATATTTCACTGCCTATTTCAAAAATCCCTCACACCTACTTGGCTGTTTAACTTTCCAGCATCTACAGTGCATTTACCCACTGTCAGCACAAGTTTCTCTTCAGAGCACATCAATCCTTCCTTTTCCAAAGCTGCAGCCAGCTGAAACCTGACAGTTTGAGGACAAAGCAGTAAAAGGCCCGGGTCTGATTCCGAACAGTGAAGGACACGCTTTCAACACACAGTATCTGAGCAGCAGAATTCCTGTGGGGACCGTCACACCACTTTGAGGCCCTCCTGGATCAGCAAGGGTCCACGCTTGGATGGGATGCTTTTCCCTGCCTGTTTCTTGGCTTCTGCTTATTTCACCAAAACACAGCTCCTTCCAACACCTGGATTTACACTGAGATTTCAGCAAAAACACTCCAGATCACTCACTTCTCTCCACAGTGAGGAGAGTGCTGCCTCTGTGCATCTGACTGCTAGATGAGCACTACAGATAGTGGACCAAGGAATCCAACCTTATTTATTACTAAAACCAGATTTATTTCCATTAATCTAGACTAATTACTGCTGCTCCACTTTTAATGAGGTCTGTTGTGCCTCAGCATGCAACACCAGCACGGGAGAAATCCTCGTCTTCCTAACCAGGCAGATTTGGGCCTCTTTGAACAGCTCCTGCTCCAGTGCAAGAAGCAAATGATGAGAATGATGTCTCTATTCCAGAGAGCCCTTCGTTTTAGGGAAGGCTGTGTGATCATTCTCACGTTCAGGTCAGTAACAGCCTTGCAAAATCTCCTTTATCCAACTTTTACTACTGCTGAGCAGGGATTAACATTAATTGAGCCCAGCCCGTATTAGCCAAGGATTATTTGTTACTCCCCAGCCTATAATCACTTGCATTTTCCAGCAGAGACCTTCACATCGCTCAGATAGCTTGCAGGATAATCCAAGTCACATTTTAATGAAATCTACATAAAACACACATCCACACTCTTGTCCTCCCCCTTCCAAAACACACAGTTAGTTCAGCTTAGAAAATGCCATAAAAATTAGTTCTGTCAGATTTCTAGTCTAACAAATTTCTGGTGAAAACAAAATATTCCCTATGAGGGCAGCATTTTCCTAAACCTCACAAACTTTAAAATACACAAGTATTGAGCAATTTTCATTTACAGGCCTAGCACATACCAGCTTAGCCCTTCACGTGCCCCATTCCAAGGCTTCCTCTAGTTTCCTGCACCTGAGGGCCCTACTGCAACACCCAAAATCTGCCTCAGCAACAGCTCAGCTGTTCAGCAGAGACACTCTCAGAGCTTGAAGGTTTCTTTACTTTTCCCCCTGCTTGGCTCCGATCCCTCCACATCTGGAAACCCACATCCAGCACTTGCTGTCCGAGCTGAACAGCAGCTCTGCACTGAGCTGTGGGGGAACAGATGCCCCTAAGTGTCCCTAAGGATCTTCCAGATCCAAGAAGTCAGGCTCTGAATTGAAATTGTGTGAGATTTCCCCAGCTGAGCAAACACCCAACTGCTGGGAAAAGCAGGGCTTACTTACTAGTGTCAGCTACAGAAGGTTGAGATTAGGGATGGAAAACAGGTGAAAACCTCAAGGACTTGCAGGTACTTGGCTTTGTAAAGAGCAGGTTACCAGGAAATGTGGTCAGTGTACACATACTCACAGGGAGGCTTTTCATACCAGTACCTGTCTTCACTAACCCTTATAAACCCCAGCTAGGTAAACTCAGACTGAAGGTGCCCATCGCTGAGCAAGAACACCAAAGGAGCTTCCTGAGGGGCTGAGATGGACTGGCACCCACAGGGAATGTCAGAGTCAGAAATGGATGTTGCTTTTCGAGAGATGCTCTTGTTCAAGCATAACCATTAAACCTGAAACGAGAAACATCCTCAGCTTCCCACAGTATGCACGAAGGCAGCACAGCCTCCATCACCTTAAACTACCCAAGCCCCTTGACTGGTGTGAAAAACAAAGAGTGAGAAGAATTATCTGACAGCTCAGCCGTGCCTGGATGCTGAAATGTTGCTGAAGCCTTTCACCCCTCACTTAACTCCTCTGCTGCTGAACAGCAGATCCTGGCAGCGGCCACAGGCGTCAAGTAAATGGGAAGCTCTTCTCTGCCAGCAGCTGGGAGAAACTTCCTTCTCTCCACACTCTGCACGTAAAGAAAACCCCACAATAGCACTTGTGGTAATGCTGCCAGCCAGATTTTCCACTGACAGACTCTTGAGGAAAACCTCCAGATATGAAGTCTGCTCCTAAGGACCCTCTTCAAGAGGATGACATTTGACTTTGGGAACGTATGGCTCATCCTCTCGAGGAAAGGTTGCCTTTGTTTTCAGTACAGAGAAAAAGCGTACAAAGGAAAAGAAAGAAAAGTTGCATTTGCTGTGACCCAGGGAACACAGAGCTAAACAATTTTGATCAATATTTTGATTTCTCTGACAAAAGCCGCAATCAGCGCTGACATAAACAACTCCTTAGCAAGCTGGGGGGGGCAGGAGGGGTAAATCAAACCAGAGTTTCAAAATACTTATCTTTCCATCACAATTGCCACCAATGACAGTAATTTACATGGCTAATAGGCAGTATTATGTTTACAAAATCATTCTTGGGAGGGAGAATCTAAACAGATTTTGCCAACCCAGCAAAGGAGCTGGTGTTGGATCAGATGTTGGGATTCTTTTCCCCCTTTTATGGTGTCTGAGTGCATTTTTGCCAAGATGCCTTGCTGTGGAACAACACACCGTGCCTTCAAAAGCACCTTCACAAGCCACGCAGACCTGTGGAGCACATGATCACCCTCCTGAGACAGCCTGAATGCTCCAACAGCAGGGCTGCCTCAGCTTCTAGGACAGGGGGAAATACCTCTCAAGTAGGAAACGAGAGCCAAGCCGGCAGCCCCAGCTCCTCCACGCCATGCCACACTTAGCACCCTTCCTGAACACAACCCCAAACAAGGCCCAGCACCTCATACACAACCCTTATCTCCCGTACAGGGCAGCTCCCAGCCCCAAACCACGAGCTAAAGCCCCTGACATCAGCCTGAACATCTGCTAATTCTCTGCCCTCCCCAAGCCTTGTTTTGTTTGTTTGGGGGGGGGGG
>VXBX01009318.1:459925-506624 GCA_013400415.1 Scytalopus superciliaris | reverse complement strand
GGGAGGTGTCCCTGAAAAGCTCCCTGTCTCTTAGAAGCTCTCTCAAGGCTTTGCCAGGAATCAAACGGAAAAGCAGGACTGGCAGGGCATAGAAATGGGCTGAAAGTGGCCCAGTCCCTCTGGATCAACATGATAGAAAAGACTACAGTTATGATTCCTCTAAAGCAGCATTAATATTTCCAGAAAGGTAAGAGCACATCACATCAGGACTACAAGGAGCACATTAAGTAATGACCTTTTGGCCACACCAATTAACTTGCTCATCTACTGACAGTCAATTTAGAAACGATCAAGGATGCACATCTCCCAGCACAGACAGTGAAACAGAAAGCAGGACCTTATCACATCCCCGCTGCCAGTCTGGCATTCCTTCTGCATCCAAAGTTTGCTCCCCCTCTCTCCAAGTTCTGCCATCCCAGCACCATTTTAACTGTTTAATTCCCCAAACTCTTGCATTTAACAAGGTGCTAAGCCATCCCAGCTCCAAAAGGAATGTGGTTCAAAGACCCAAGCAGGAAATGAGAGCAGGGAAGTCACTCAGAACAAGAGAAAGGGCCACAGCAGACTCTGCACAAATACACTTCACACACTAGATTTTAATTCTGCCACCAATTTGGGCTGAGAGCAAGCCTTGGGGACCCTCACATTTCATTAACACACCTTTAATATTAACGACCTGTCCTCAAGAAATCCATGAGAGATATGGAAAAAAAATTTAAAATATGAAAAAAACAAGAAATAATAGAATAAACCAGGTTATTCAATAGCTCAGCTGAATTTAATACAGCAGTAACAGGCAATTGCGTTTAAAATGCTGATAAAGATTTTTGAATTATTTCGGAACATCTGATATGAAAGTTTCCCTGGAATACAGTAATTGCTTATCATAACCACCACAAAGTATGTTTATTACCCACGGAGATAAGACACGGCAGCTGCTGGACTTCTCAGATAAAGCAAGCCCGTATCACAGCAGCAGGATCCCATGGATTAGGAGCAGGAGAGGATCTGACTCAAACACAGACACCAAAGGGCATCAGTGACATGTACGAAACACATCCAGGGGAGAAGCTCCACGACCCACACACTGACAAAGTGCCCCAACACCTGCAAATAGGACAGCTTTAGATATGCTCAAACAAGGCTGAGGACACCTGGCTGGGCTCTCCCAGGAATTTCCCTTCTTAGCAGCTGCAATTCCTGCAGATATTCACTTTCCTGCAAGGAAACACTGATCAGCTCTTCCTCTCCCTTGAAGGCTCCATTACTCTTAGGAATTAGGAAATTCAGCCCTGTTGAAATAGCATACTGAAAGTCAGAAAAACTAGAAGCTCTTTAGGCTTCCCCCCACATCAGCTGGGGGGTTTAGCAGCTCTGTAAGGGCTGTGTGAAAACACAGCTCAATCCTGCTTTCTGTGAAGGTGGCAGATTCAGTTTTAGCAACTGTGGATCCTCTCACCAACAAGCTGTTAAGGCAGAAAAGCACAAGCAGAACTCGGAGGTCACTTACTCACGGGATTTAATAAGTGCCAGAAGGGTACTTAGAGTGATGGTGTTGTTTTCACAGTGTGCAACAGCATCTCCTACCCAGTAGGAACAAATGGGGAAACTGAGGCAGGGACAGCAAGTGACCAACAAAAAGGCAACAGAAAGAGCCAAAGTCACAGCAGCTCCAAGTCCTCTGTTTGGAAAGTGCTTTCCCAAGAAGAGAGGAAAGCAAAAGAGTCACCAAGCCAAGATTATGATTTCCTGCAGCTTTGTGTCCTGTGAGTGGATTGCCCCTGTCCCACCCAAACAAGGCGTGTGACCTGCTCAAAGCTCTACCTGCAGCTGAGACACTTCAGGTTCCCTCCCCGGTTGGTTTGCTGGTGCCTCTCCTTCAGTCCATGCAGAAACTGCATTTCTCTCCTCTGGTCACTTATTTGCAAAAACTCTGAATTCTCCACATTCAAACTAGCTATGACTGACCAGCAGGCCCAGGAAAGGCAGATGGATGGACAACCAGATGGCACAACCACATCTCTTCTCCTTTGAAAACCAGGCTAAAAATACTGTAGACAAGCGGGTCCAGTTCTTCTCCAGAAAGTAACAAAATTGCACCAGAGTTGATTTTGGCCCAACATGCACTTGGCAAATACTGATAACAGGGATTTACCATATCCCCTCTAGTATTACAGCTGACTATAAAACAAACATTTGCTTCCTACTGATAACAAAATGACTATGATCACTCAGGGTTTGTAAAGGTTAGGGTTCCTCTGTCACCCAAGGCAGGTCTGTAATTCCCGATGTCCAAGCAAAAAATCCCCTATGTTTTACACAGGCCTCAATTTTCCCTCAGGTACCCACTCACCTCATGCACAGATATAGTTTGGGATGGATTCCAGCAGCAAATTACAATCAGATTAAATATTAATTCCCATCTTAATTATATAACCATGACTAGGCTTAATGGCCTTGCAGCCATTTAAACAGGAGAGAAGCGTGTAAATGGTGCAAGCAACATCTCTTATGCTGCAAATGCCCAGACTGGTTCACAGGCACCTGGATTTTTTCCCTGGGAGAACGGCCAGCCTTTGGGAAAGCAGCTCTGAGGGAGGTAAAAATTCAGATCATCTGGCAAGCAATATGGCATCAGGAGTTGGAAACCCACGGGACAACGCAGCACCCTGCCCTTGGGATAGCTGTACACTACAGTGACAAAGATCACATACGTGCTGAATAGTTAACGATGGATTTCATCCTCTCAACACCTTTGATAGAGAGAAGAATTTCTACACTTCTCTAATGGTGGCTGTGAGGATCCCAGAGCAGGGAAAGCAACTGGCCCGCTCAGGTGAGATGTCCTGCATGCAATGCCCAGCCTACCCAAGCTGTTCCCAAAGTCATGTGGCCCTGGTGCCCCCAGTGCAGAGACCTGTGCTGTCCCACCTATGCTTCCTCCAGCTCCAGTCCAGGCTGCACACTGGGAGAATCGTCTCCCTACATCCCCAGGAAAAGGCAGATTGCCAAATATTTTGTTTTCCAATTCCTACTTGCACCCGAGGTGGCTGTGTGTACCACCAGCAGCCACCCACCCCCGTGGGGCCCCTGCAGCACATCAAACCTGCTGCAGCTGCTGGGAGAAACTCGGCTGCAAAAGAGGGGGGAGATGCCTGAAAACGAGCGAGTTCTGCTTGACTTTGGACTTCAAGGTAGTGAAAGAAGAGGGCATAAAAAAAAAAGAAGAAAAAAACTAGGGAAAAGAAACCCAGAACCGAGCGTGAGCTGTTTCCCCATCAGGCTCACACACCAGAAGAGAAACAGTGAAACGCCAGCAGAAACATTCCCCTTTGGAGCAGCCCCTGCCTGGCTTGGAGACTGCCGGCCACGGCACGCTCCGGTGTGAGGAGCCTGCCCCTGGAAACGGGATACAGGCAAACCCTCGCTGTGCACACGAGGTCTGGCACCGTCAGTGCCCCCCGCTTCTTGGGGCCGTAGGAGACATCCCATCCCTGCGCCGCCCGCCCCACAGCCCGGCAGCACCGCAACGCCACAGGCACAGGGCCGGCGGATCCGCAGGCAGGTGACTCCCGAGAAGCGCAGGCAGCAATTCCCAAACAATGGGAATGCCGACTTCCCCGGCACAGGCACTCACGGCAGGCGGGGGGGTCACGCTGCCGAGGCGAACGCAACAGGAAGGATAAAACAAATCACAATTCAAGCGAGGTGATGTCGAAAAAGGAAATCTGTTCTATAGCAAGAGGACTTAACCACAAACCTAAATGACACAAACCCAGACGGATTTCAGCTGATCCCTCAGATGGAAAGCTCAGCCCACTTCCCATCAACACGCTCCCTGTAAAGAGCCCCAAGGAATGGAACCAGCACAACCCCTTTCCCGGAGTCAACTGAAGAGGGGTTGTTTTGTGGTTGTTTTTTTCCCTTAAATCCTTTCCTGCTACTGCAGGGAAAACAGGCTCAAAGTCAGACAGCAGAAGGCTTTCAAAAACACTGGATGACATTCCCAACTAGCCTACAGTGCCACTGCTTCCATCGAGTCCAGAGGGGGGAAAGGTTTTCCACTCGTCTCTTAGGTACTCCATACCCCAGAGAGGCTTGAACTTTGGCTCAAAACACATGGGCTTTGGGATCAAACACAGACTTTCCCAAAACCATTTCAACCCTCTGCCAAATTAATTTCAGATTGAAACAAGTCCATGTTTTTCTTCTCAGACTCAAACCCACCTGTTGTAAAGCACATCCACATGTTCCAAGTGGCACCCCTGGAAGCACTCACTGCCTCCCTACACAAGATGTGGCCCATTGTTAGAAAACAAACAGAAACAATTTTCACTAGTTGCCTAATTGCTTGCAAAAAAATCCGAGAAGCCACAACTGTAAATTCCCGCAAAGCATTTGAAGTTTTCTTGTTGAAGTGGGTTTGGAAAAACAACATCCACTCCACCCACCCCATTTTTTCTGGTTTTTTGTTTGTTTTGTTTTGTTTTTGTTTTTTTTTAAAAGATCATTGTTCTCTATTACAAGCCTCGGGATCCACTTAGCTGTTTGCTCAAAGACACAGGAGAGGCAGCTCCCACCCAGCCCAGCTCACCAGCTCGGCTGCTGGTGGGGTCACAGCCTGTCACCCACCCAGGAAAACCCACCGGCACTGCTGACAGGGGGCCATTTGCATGGACCGGTATTCACTTCCACCACAGCACCGATATCGAACCATAACCTACCCCTTACAGGAGCTCACAAGTGTTCTGAAGAAAGAGAAAGAAAAGAAAAACAACCCTGAAGCCATCCACGTGCTGTTATTATGCTCTGCCGAACCCGAATGCATCATAAAAGGAATAAAAACGTACAATGACACGGCGATGGCTCCTCCATCGCAGTATCCCATTTAGGAGGGATTTTAAACGAGAGCGAGTCCACAGTTGACGTTTTTCAGAGTGGCCCTGCCAGCCTACACCTTCCCCTTAGACACTTTTCCCTTATACCCCTTATACACACGCAGGGAACGAACCCCGCAGGCGAAGGTCCACAGTTTGACCGACCCTCGGTGCAAACTTCGACGGCGACCGCAGAAAGTGCCCAACGCGCCCAGCGGGAGAGTACGTGTGTCCTCGCACAGAGCCCTTTGCGTAACCATTGCAAAACCCGGGCATGAGGAGCGGGGCTATTCCTGGGTCACCTCCTCGACCAACGGGACATCCGCCCGGCCGCACATCCCGTGCCACCGCAGCAAAGCGAGGGGCAGCGAGGGATCCCACCGTGTCCCTGCCAGGCCCCTGGCTCGGGCAAGCGCTTCATCCCCGGCCAGCCCGGCACGGCCACTGCCCCTCCGGCCCGAACCGGACCTGCCGCTGGCCGGGCACACACCCGGGGACGCCGCTGCTGGGCCACTGCCCCCCAGCACAGCCCTCGGGGAGTGTCACCTGCAGAGCGTGAGGGTTTCACCCTCAAAAGGTGACCCCAGAGGAGGCAGACACGGGTCGAGGGAGCGAGCGCAGCTGTCGCCGAACCCGGGGGAGGAAAAGGGGATGGGGCGAGGAGAGGGAATGGCTACGGAGGGACGGGACGGGGCGACTCGGGGTGGGATGGCCACTGAGGGGGAGAGCGGGCTGGCACAGGGGGTGAGGCACGGCGGTGCGAGGGTCCCGTCGGGGAGCGCATCCCCGCGGGGCCGGCCCCCGCCCGAAGGCAGGTGGCGGCGCGGCCGCCCGCGGGCCGGGGGGCACCGACNTTGCTGCCAGCCCGCCCGGGGGGAGCGGCCCCGCTCGCTGAGGGGAGGGGGGGGGCGGGACGGCAGGTGCGGGGCTCCCCCGCCCGCCGGCAGCTACACAAGCGGCAAACATTTATAACATTTTACGTGAGGGTTTTAAAATTTTGTTTTCGCCTATATCTCCTCAGTTTTGCCCCGGTGTGGCCGCGGAGGGCGCCGCGCTCCCCTCACGGCGCTGCCCGGGGGCGCCTCAGGCGCTGCCGCTCCCTGAGGGGGCACGGCAGGTGCGGGGCTGCCCCCCCGCCCGCGGCTACACAACCCGCGAGCATTTATGGCATTTCGTGNCGCGGCCCCCCCACCCCCGAGCCTTTTTTGCATTTTGTTTTGTTTTTTTTTTTTTTTTTTAATGAATATTTACCTCGATCTCTAGGTTTTTCCCCGGTTTGGCCACGGCTGGGCGCGGAGGGCACGGTGCTCCCCTCACGGTGCTGCCGGAGCGGAGGGGAAGGGACACTGGTGGGGAAGGGACACTGGTGGGGAAGGGACACTGGTGGGGAAGGGACACGGGTTACCACATCGCGATCGCACTGCTGGCGCTCAGTCTCAGGCACGGCTCCTTCAGGTGTGTGTCGCTCACTGGGCGTCAAGCCTGGCCTGTGCTGCTCGGCTGTCTGTGAAAATAAAGCCAATAACACACCCCGTCGCTGCGGAGAGGGACAGGACCCGTCTGCCAGCCCAGCTCGCCTGCAGGAGGCAGGGAGATGCGAGAGGGAGCCCGAAGCTGCTGCCTCCCAGCTCGGCTTGGCCGGGTCCCAGGCACAGACACCGCACCTCTGGAAAGCCACAGGAGCAGGTTTGGTCCTGAGGGCGAGTGACACCAAGACCTTACCTTGGCACCTGGCCGCAAACACCAGGGCAGCCACCTTTGGAGCTTCTCAAGGGAGATAACACTGCCCCACGCACCGATGTGGAACACAGAGAGGGCTCCAGCTATGCAGAATATGAAAAAAGAAACCTTTTCAATCCAGACCCTCCTATTTATTAGCTTGTATAATGAGCTATAAAAACTTAAATGAAACCAGAAAGGCTGCATGGAGGGAAGCAGGTTTCCCATAAATGTGAGTGATGCAACTGTAAGTTCACACTTGGCACTGTCAGCACAGACAAGCCCTGGGAGGCAGCAGCCCTGGACAGATGTGCAGGGGGGCTTTGCCCAGCACCAGGTGGGCACTCACTGCACACTCACCTCACTGGGAAGGAGGGTAATAAGGCCACAGCAAATTCACCAATCCCATTCCTGCACCATCCACATGCTCACCTCCCTGTGGAAAGGAAAAGGGATAGTAATATCCACACTCCCTGCTGCCCTATTCCCATGTGGAGGAAAAGATTAACAATATCCACCAACCAACCCTCCTTTCTCTCTGGGCCTTTCCCACTTGCTCCTTTCTGTGTGAGGTGGTTTTGGCTACTGTCAAATTGCTTTCAGTAGGCTGTACAGGAATATCTCCTTGTGACAGGCAGAGAGGTTTCTTTCAGACACACCCCTGCCCTTTTTTTCCTCAAATCCCAGACATTTCTCCCTCCCTTTAAGGAAGGAAGACTTTACCTTGCAGTCAGGTGAGTCTGGTGTAATATAAATAATGAAAATTGCTAGTGGTCTGCAAGATACTGCACACTCTAAGGGCACCTGCCTGTGTTAAGGTGTTGATCCAGCTCCATGTCAATAGGTTGGGGTTAGAAGCAGCCACCAGCTTTGAAAGACCCAGGTCTAACTCCCCTCTTAGCTCTCTGACTGGTACCAGTGTTACTTGATTCCTCCATGGCACCTCTCTGTCTTCCTGCATGTCTGTGGTGACAGGAATGAAACCAGCATTTTGACAAACCCAAGCTTGCAACATATATCCCTTGAATATCTGTCCCTGGGGAAAAGGAGGACTTGGCAAACAGCCCCTGAACTGAGAAAGCAGCAGCTTTCACCCGGAGCACCAGCTCCTCCACACTGACAACACCTGCGCTCTGCAGGAGTAACACCAAGGCCCACCGTCTGCTCACAGAGGTGAAATTGCTTCCTGAGGCACTTGCAGAGGAGGGAGAGCCTGCAGAAAGAGCCACTTTGTAGATTCGGGAAGGACTGGGGAACTCCCCGGCTGTCAGTCTGTAAAGAACAAAGTGACAGCAGCCCTGCCAACAGAAGGGACATTCCTTCCCTGGATAATGGCCTTGCTGCCCCAATACTTAGAGCAGCAAAACCCCCCATTTATGTGCTGCAGACTCCCCAGTGCTCCTGCTCCTGTCGATGAGGACTTTCTTTCTGCCTTTCAATAGCTGCAAACCTCTGATACTTTGAGAGAAGAAAGTGTGACGGGCAGAGCAGCAGCAGTAAGTGACAGGTGTTTGTAGTTCAGACTTTTGATCCCCCTTCGAGAGACATTATTTCTGTGCTCCAAAATTTTTTTGGTGAGTCAGGTA
Source organism: Scytalopus superciliaris (assembly GCA_013400415.1). Lineage (NCBI taxonomy): Eukaryota > Metazoa > Chordata > Aves > Passeriformes > Rhinocryptidae > Scytalopus > Scytalopus superciliaris. The sequence goes on along the minus strand of VXBX01009318.1, from coordinate 498,442 downwards.
TATGGACAGTATATAGTACAAATCCCTGTTTGTTTGAGATCCCAGGAACAACAGCTAACTAGGGAAATAGAGCAGAGGCTGCTATAAATTTATTTAGCTCAGCAAGCATCTTCAACATCCAAAGGCACATTTTTAGGGTGTAAAGTCTCATTTTAAGGGCCAAACCCCTCATTTTTAGGATTTTCCCATTCAGCCAGCCTGCTTTTTGTAAGGCTGGTGTTGAGCAAGAGGCCTGGGAGCCCAGCAGCGTGTGTTACAGAAGGATCTGAACCAGAATTTCTCCAGGTTCTGAATCCAAACCCACACTAAGCAGCCCACGTCCACTTCCATGTAGGATTCAGAATATGTGGATCTAGTTGTGCAAGATGCTAAACAAATGCAGGTGAAAAACACAGCTTGCTCAAAAAAAAAAAGACCCCCTAAAAGAAAGAAACCTGAACAACAGGGGGAAAGCTGTTTTGGAGAGAGAGCAGCGAAGAGCAAGAAGATTTACAGCTTAGATACTTTCTCTCCCAAGCAGGATTAAACTTCCCAATCTCAAATGCAGCCTTCTCTGGTTTCTGACCATCCCTGACTCCAGACAGGGCTGCAGCGCTGAGGTTGACATTTTATGACTGATTTAAGCTGCTCTAATTACCAGAAGAGTTGGCTGCTCTTTCCTTTGTGACGGCATTAGTGCTTGAATGAGCCTGGAGCTGGACAGAGGAAAGGATGGTGCTGAAAACTTAATTGGCAACAACAATAACAACAAAATCAGTCCCCTGCTCTAGCTCCCTGTGCAATCACCCAGGAGTTAGTGCCAGCACAAGGAAAGCAATGGGAATATACAGACAGAGACACGAGGAAGCTTTCCACAGCAACACAAGGCTGGATGAGCTCAAACTCGTTGCAAAACTGCAACCTTGGTGTTCCCAGAAAAGGAGTCTCCTGGGGACCTTTACCACCAGGACTCGCTTTGTTCCCAGACTTCTGCTGGTCTGGCAGCAACTTTGGCGCTGGAGGGAACGTTGACTTCCAGACGAGGAAAGTGACGGTAGCCTCCTGCTCCGTATGCGCCAGCAATGCCAAACAGGAGCAGCTGGTTGCACATAATAACATGCATTGTGTAAGTGAGCAACACAATGAGCAATTTGCTCGACAACCCAGGGACATCAGGACAATTCTGTATCACAGGGAAGAAAGAAAAGAGGGAAAAAACAAGTGATGACCAAACCCTAAGGGAGATTCAGCATCCTACACGTCCATTTCATTAGGCTTGCTCTTATAAATATTTATGACACAGCCTATCTCATCATTCTTCCAGGAATGGGTGTTGTGTTATTGTTATACCCAGGGAGGGCTTTCCTTCTTCCTCTGGTCCTGCTGCAGGCAGTCAGCAGTTGCCAAAGATAGATTGGGAGCAAGAGTGTGACATTAACTATGGAAAATGCTGCTTAAAATGGAGCTCAGGGGCAGATATTGGCAGGTGCATTGTTAGGAGGAAAACGAATGGAAGAGGAAAAGGCAGCACGTAATGAGAATCGGAAGCTTGTATTTAAAATATGTTCATGGCAAAAGGGATTTCTGCATGCAAAAGCCCTGGCCCTACAGCTAGAGCCACAGGGGACTGGAGGCTCAAACCCTGCAGAAACCTGCCAGGACCCAGGATGGGGGAGTTCTGATGTACAGAGTGCCAGGCTATGGAGCCAGGAGTGAGGGTAGGGTGGATTCTGAGCACCAATATCATCCCTCTGCCTGCACATGGAAAACTGTTGTGTTGAAGTAAGGTAAAAAAGTTCCAGCATTTACAAACCTTTGCACATCAAACTAGGAGAATTTTTTTGTCTCCTTGATTTGTATTGTTACCTGGATGTCCCAGTGCCCTGTTCCTTGCTCTTCTTGGGACCTGCCACCCTGATGCAAAATCAGCTGTGAATTTGCCAAGCACAGAGACACATCAACTGATTCTGAAGGGAACCTACAAGAAAGGTGGAGAGGGACTGATTACAAAAGCATGAAGTGCCAGGACAAGGGGGAATGGCTTCAAACTGAGAGTAGGTTTAGATCAGATATTAGGAAAAAATCCTTCCCTGTGAGGGTGGGCAGGCCCTGGCACAGGGTGCCCAGAGAAGCTGTGGCTGCCCCAGCCCTGGAAGTGTCCAAGGCCAGGTTGGATGGGGCTTGGAGCAACATGGGATAGTAGAAAGTGTCCCTGTCCATGGCAGGTGGGTTGGAAAAAGATGATCTTTAAGGTCCCTTCCAACCCAAACCATTCCTTGATTCTGTGATTATTCAAGATGAGTGACTTGGCTTGGGTTACTGATGGTCTGATTCAGAAAAAAGCATGCCAAGGCAATCCAGGCTGAGTAGAGTTTAGATGAAATGAATCTGCTCCAATTCAGTCAGTCTCTCTTGCTGTCACTATTTCTGTGTGTATTTGTTAACAGGCTTGTTCACCGTCAGCCACAACCAAATAAAAACCTACTAGAACCATCCCAACGTGTTATAGAGCAGTCGTGTGGAACATCACTGTCTTGTAAACATGCAGGACTATGAAAAGTAATATTTGCTCATAAACAACATCTGTGGGCTTCTCCCTACAGCAGTTACCAAGGACCAATAAAAGTGTGGATCCCCAAACAGTCTAAATTTTATGTGCTGTTAGGGTACCTACTGACTAAGGCTGGGTTTCGGTATAAAGAGCATGTGTAACATCAAGGAACAGCACTCAGTCAGTGCTGCCATCAGAAACACCCGTCAGGCTCCTTTGTAGTGGGAAACGTGTTCATGTGCCAAAAATAAGGATCCGTTCCAAAGTTTTATTGGATCTACAGAGCTGGCTATAAAATGCCATGCAGCAAAGCAGGGAGGCTGCCTGGTGCACATCCTCATGCCACCCTCTTGTGGCTAATCCCAGAAAATATAGCTCTGCACGCCCAAGGACACGGAGTCAATGCCACCAGCATATTCGGGGGGGGGCCTTGCCCCACACTGATGAGCTCACTGTGGGTGCAAAGCAGCAAAGTCCAGCTTGGTGTCACTTGAAACAGGCTTGGGTGTGAAAAGCAAGGTTGGAATGAAAGCCATTCCTGCACTTCGGAAACTTTGAGATCTGGATCTGATCTGAGGATGGGATTTCATCCAGTCCAACATGCTGAAGGCCTGCAGATGCTCACAGGGGACACGTTTGACTTCCATAGCCCTGGTTATTCTCTACTCAGAACTGGGATCATATAGCTGTCTCTTGAGATCCTTTTAGCTATAAAATTCTGTCTTTGCTAACATTTCATGCAGAGAACCTGATGTTTGTATGCATTTCTGAACCCTATTGCCCTTTACTTCCAGAGAGCCCCAGAGATGAGTACCAGGAAGGTCACTGTGCAGCTCTTGCACACCCCCTCCATCAAGAGTTTTACTTCTGGTCCTCAGAAATGGCCCGTTTGCCCCAAAACCAAGTGATGGCTTTCACAGCATCCTCGGTGCCCTCGCTGTATAGCGCAGGCTATTCCCATCCATCAGAGAGTTCTGCAAACCTAAATAGATGATGTATTTATTTATGGATTACTGACCACAAGAAAGAGAAGCTTTGCACTATTGTGAACCCTACAGCCTTCGGTCTGCTATAAATAATGCATCATTGTTCAGTGTTGGTTTATGGTTTAAGTTCCAACGAGCAGCGCGGACCAGCAGACTCAGCAAAGATGAAGGCAGCACGGGGTATTAGGAAGAGAAATGGGACCATCTGACCAAGAGTGTTAGAAAAACAAAGCAAAAACGTCATGTTCTCAGAGTTATTTTAACGTCAGCTCCAGCAGACCTGCCTTTACCTCTAATTGAGAACCGCACAGATCTCTGCTTATCCCCTGATTTTCACTCTGCTTTCTCCCAATTGTGAGCTAATTCGATTTCAGATAAACACTAATTAACACCAGAGGTCACTGCCGTGGCCAGCAGGCACCGTTGCAATGTGGCATTCAAACACACCAAGAGATCAAAAGAGCCTCCGCTGCTTCCTTTGAACTACCCAATTAAAACTTGCACAAATAAAGCTATTGTTTTACATCTGCCTCATCCAGGCGGGAGAGAGGGCAGAGAGCTAAGAGATCATTGCCTTTAATTGGGCTGTTTTCCCTCTCTTCTTACAGGTTTCCTCCATGTGGGTTTTTTCTCTGGACTAGCAGCAGAAAATGATGTCCAGAGCATTTGTGAGTCACTGATTACACGCGAAGGCTACAGCAGGCTGGGAGCAAAGCCGTGGGGAATCCGATTTCGCTCTCGTGAGCAAAAGGGCATCAGTGCCTTTCTTGGAAGGTTTGATTGATAGCCCTTAAGAAGGACTCATAAAATGTGCCTCTCTCTGGCTATTTAGGCAATTCTCTTTTGAAGATGAAGGAGAATATTAGATTAATCCAACTGCTGTAATAGCATTATCTCTCGCTTTTAAAGAAAACATATTTTATGGTGTCCATACTCCAACAGAAACAACCGGCGGCTACACGAGCCCTGGGCTGGTGCTTTGCTGCTAAACACACCATGGTATCCTTGGAAAGGGTTTTCATCCAGATTCTGGGGAGCTGATGGAAATACCAGACTTGTCCCACATGGAGAGCTTGTGGGCAGCAGAGAAGCCAAGGCTAGGGCAGACCATAGCGTCTGAATCCCACTCTTATCCATAGAGGAGCTCACTTAAACTCGGGATTAAGGCAAATTAGCAAAAGCATAGGGAGAAGGCTACATGGCAGCTGTCTGGGCTGTGCAGACAGGAAACATCAATCTTGAGAGCTGTCAGCCCAGAGCATTATGGAAAAAACTAGATGGAAACACCAGTCAAATAGCTGGTGTTGTCCACCTGGAAAAGGTTTTTGAACTCTCAAGGCTGGGAAGCAGATGAAGGGACCCTGCAATGTCTATCCCATGGGAGGGTGCATTCCATCCCTCTGCACAGGCAAGCCACAATGAGATCCCCACTACCACCATCCAGTATCCAGAAACATCACCGAGGGGAAATACTGTGGATGGGAAGGAAACAGCAGAGCATGCATGTCTTGGATGGGACACATCAACTCACCTCCACCCCAAGTCTCTCTCCTCCCTGTGCAGGTCTGCTTGTGGCCTGGGGAAGGTTGCAGCTCCTGCCTGGCTGGGACCCAGTCCCCTGAGCAAGGAAGAACCTATTAATGGATTGCTCCCTCCTGGAAAGAAACGTTGTCTCCTCTCAGCAGCACTAAAGGGAGAAAAGAAAAAATCAAGATGGTGACCACAAAAGAGATCAGGTCATGGTCTATGCTCACCAGTGCTTTCAACTCACCTTCTGAGAATGCACTTATTGATGCCAAAGGATGAAAGATGATCAGGACTCCCCAGAAACAGTGGCTGCCATGAGTTCATGAAGTTCAGCCCCTTCAGGCCCTGAAGCTGCATTGAGCTTTGCCCAGCTGCCAGGTCTCAGGGCAGAGCCTTTTTCTGTTGCATCTTCTGCAGCTGCAGTCTCATACCTTGATTCACCAGCTGAGCCAACCTGGCGCTGTGAGGAAGAAGTTGCTTTACCTTAAAATACTCCTTTTCCCTGAGATATACTCATGGATGTTTCCTACACTGCCTTGCTTGTCCCAGTATTTAATCAGATTAATTAAGATGCACTTGTATTAATTTAAATTACAAGTATCTGAGGGCTCAGCCAAATCAAGTGATTTATGGGCCATATCAATCTAATTAATACCACCAACTCTTAAAATAAAAGCCTAATAAATGAGTTTATTATACATCTGTAAGATCAACTTATTAGCTTTGGGTCTCTAGTGACACAGCCAGTTTGATGGAAGTTTTATATCCTTGTTGGGAAAAGGTCTTTTCTTAATTTTTTTTTTCCTTCCCACTTGCTGTATTTTTTAAAAAGTATCTGCTACAGGGCAGGGGGGGAGAGAAACAACACAAGCTCAGTTATCAAAACACCAGCCAAGCCAAGAGGTCCCCAAAGTCTCACTGTACACAAATTGTGGGGGTTTTAAAGCTGTGAGTGCCCACAGGAGAATAGTTTATCTGGCTCCTTGCAGGCAGACCCTGCCCTGGTCTGTGTGCTTCTGGCTAAGCAGCCTGAAACTGTAGTTAGCCAGAGGATGCGAATGGGAAAGGAATAAGGAGAGAATTAAAAGCTTTTCAGAAGCAGCTCTGGGCAGGAGGGAGCTGAGATGGTTTGGAAGGTGCTGCTCAGTGAGGTGACTTTGCCGGGCTGAGCGGTGGCACCGTCTGCAGCAGCTGGAAAGCCAAAGGGCCCTGAAATGTCACTTGCACAGGGACAGTTTGGAGATGCAAAGGCTTCCCTTTGTCACAGCCGTGAGGGATTTCAAATTCATCGTGGAAGGTAAACACAGGGAGGAAGGAGGCACCTCCAGCCCACAGCCCCCTGAAAGGCAGAGCAAAGGAAGGGAGGAGGAGAGCCCTGTGCCCGTCGCTGCCCTTGGCAGCTCGGCTCTGTGCTGACTGGCTCTTCAGTGAGATGCTTTCCCTTCAGTCCTGGAGTTTACGCTCGATTTCCTGAGCTGTAAGGTTGTTTCCCTTGCTTTGCAAAACCCCCTTGGAGCAAACAGCCACATGATGGAAACAACAGCAGGCTCCCTCTCCTTATCCTTTGCTTACAAAGTAAGTTCTTCAAATGCATTTGTTGTATTGTGTCCAGGATACCAACCCTTTCCAGCAAAGAAAAGGGAATGGACTGTGAGGGCTTTCTGGGGGAGAAAATGGGGCGATTTATGGAATAATTACATAAAGACAACACCATCCTGTGTGTCTGTCCCTGTGATTTATTATAGTTACACAGAAAATTGGCTGCTTGGACCATAAAAGATGGCTGCAGGCAAACCTGGACCTCTTTGCTTTCCTGTTTGCCACTCCACACACACAAACCCAATGAATTAACTCAGCACATTTGTAGTAATGACCCATCATTTCTATTTTAAAAGAGGTGCCAGAGTAAAGGTGCTGTGAGGAGCAATTCCTGGGACACAGCCACATTTGCTGCAAAGCCCTGGGCTGGCTGTGTGCAGGGGAAATGTCTGCAACCCTCCCAGCCCTTGCTGATATACAGCAGGGTCTGGGGGTACTTTATTCCATTCATCCAGTGTTATCTGCAAGGATGTTTTGCAACCTCTGCCTCCCCTCTGGCTGTCCCACCTTTGATGTGCCCCTGCTGTTTTCCACCCTCTTCCCATTCGCTGCCCACAATTACCATTTTGCGTTCATCTACATCCAGCTGCATTTTCCATTTATCACCTCACTCGGCTGAAAACATCCCAATTCCTTTTATATCAGATCAGGTGGCTTCTACTGCTTTCCACACACCACTCTCCTTCTCAGCGTTTGGCAACCAAAGGCACTGTTACCTGCAGGAGGAGACCAGACAGGAGGAAACCTGAACTTCCAGCTTCAAGGATTTGGGCATTTTCATTCTTCTTCAGCTCTTAGGACTTTAGATCATCCAGGGCTGGGATTTAATTTCTTCCAGAGATGTTTTATCCTTCCCCTCAGAGGAAAGTTTCTGGTGGCTGTTGTGTGCAGAGCAGCAGGCAGAGCTCAGAGACCATAATGTGTAACAATACAGCAGAATTACTTGCTTTATTTAAAAATGCTTGGAAGAGGAAAGGATTTGAGGTATAAATAGATTTTATTAAAAATAATTATAGCCAGGAAGAGTGGGGACAGGTTTTATCCCATCTATGGTTCCAGACAGCATTTCAGGGTCATCATAGCAGGGCTCTGGTAAAGCCATGTCTGCTGAACGTGTGGCCAGTTATCACAGAGACATTTCTGAGTGAAAGCCTGAGCTAATCCAGGAATGGTATTAAAAGGTATGAAATGGCTGAATGGCACGGAAGTGTTTAAATCTGTCCCTTGCTAATGGAGAAACCCTGCATAATACAACCAACCTCCAGCAGAAGAGCCAGCTCTGGCCAATAAAAGATGAGAAACAAAAATAGTTCTGTATAGAGAGAAAAAGTCACTTTTAGTTCACCACAACTTCCAGCTGCATTGGGAAGAGTTGGGTTTCCTTCTTGGACAGGGTCTATAAAAAGGAGACAAAACATTTTAATTTAGCAGAAGGCCATAGTCTGGCTGCAAAGAAAACCAAACCTTTGTGCAAATACAGTGATGAAATTGAGATCACCGAAAACAACAATCCTGAAAGCAAAACCGGCCCAGGAGGCTGATGCAGCAGAGCACAGGGTTTGGGAGAAAATCACCCCCTTGGGATGCTTTGCCCCTGGTATTTTAGTATCTGCAGTGACCTCAAGGTGGCTTTGCACACACAGTGTGGACATGAAACTGCTCCAGCCAGAACAGATGAGACAACCCAAGAGGGAAAGGACATGGGCTGGGATCCTTCCGGGACTGGAGACGACGCCCTGCTGGGATGGAAAGGCTCTCTGGGAATGGGTTTCCAGCCCAGGCCCAGCAGTGGGGTCAGTGCTGCCTTGCCTGGTCCTGCCTGATGCAATACCCACCCGGAGCTGGGGACAGCTGCGGCACAGGAGTGGGAATTCCTCCGACCCGGAGAGGCACAGCGGGGAGCAGCATAATCTCCGTGATTTACAGCCTGCGGCTCTAGTTTAAAATACATTAGACTCCAACTATTTAATTACTGGGCACTACCAAATCACAGAGACAGAGGAGTCAGTCACGTCTGCTAATGCCAACATTTATCATCCTATTTATCTACTCCAGCTTCTGAGACCCATATCGAATCACTTTCCTGTATTAGCTAATAACAGATGAGTTTATTCCTTGTACCTCTGGGCGGCCCTCAATGGATATTATCGCACTGCTGGCAGCACACGTCCACCTAGGGAGAGATAAACTGGTTTAGAGCGTATAAAGAATCGTAATCACCAGCCAAAACTCAAATCCAAATCAAAGTCTTTTTCCCTGCTGCCTCCTGCCCCCAGATACTGATTCTCACCAGAGAGTAAATGCAAACGGTGCTCAGTCTCTGGCTGAAAGGCTGCAAACCTCCTGATAGTTCTGAGAAATCATTAAATATCTGCATTTTATGGTTGCAGATGGGAATGGGAAAATGAAGCATCTGCCTGAGAGCTGGGAAGCTCCAGCAGTGTGCTCTTGTCCTGCTCACCTGCACAGGGAGGGCGAAAATGAGCTGGCACAGACATGGAGACAAAATACCCACAAAAGAATTTCCACAGCAAATCTGTCCGTGGAAACATACTGGGTGTGCAAGCAATGGTGAGAGGAGAGTGAAAAACTGCTGTGCCACTCCTTCTGCTCAGCCTGTTCCCAGTCCCAACCGAGCCAGCACAATTTTCCTCTGCCCACTTTTCCCACTGGAAACGATGTGCATTTCATTTCACTTGCTTACAGTGCTTTCCCATAAGGAAAACAAGTTTCAATTGCTCTACTTGGAAACTTTCAGCAGTCTCATTTTCAGAAGAAGCATCTGCCATCCTCTTGGCTTTACATGGTTGTTTGTCTTCAAGCTGAGCATGAAGAAGGAAAAAAGAGGCTTTTCTCTCCTTCCAGAGAGCCCCAGAAGAGCAAAATAAAGCATATATCCTTTCACTCCATGGCAGTTTTTTTCCACTGGTCTTTTACTTCCATCACTGTGATGATTATCTCATTATTGCTTATTTGTTACAGCCTGCCATAAACATATATATATATATATATTATCATCTGGTGGTTTATTATTAATCCCATCCCTCTCTGATTCTATTGGCCAAGCAGGTGGATCCTGCCTTTGGGGCTTGGAAAATCCGAATACACTGAGCTCTGACCGAGCAATCCTTACGGAAAACGCAGCTCGGTAAGGAACAGAGCACTGCAGGGAAATTATCTCTGGATCTTCGCAGAGTCCCCTGGAAGGGATCTGGCACGGAGCTGTCTTAATTGATAGCACGGCCACTTAGGGGACCAGTATCCATAGAAACTCCGGGGCCTTGACAAGATGACAAACAACGCTGCGAGAGCTTAATAATAGCAGGAATAATGAGGTGTGGCCAAAAAATACCAACAACAACAAGCCGGGTATCGAAAGGGTGGGCCCGGCTGGCAGAGCCGTGAGTGGGGGGAGGCAAAGCAGAGCCGGGGGAGGCACAGAAAGAGTTACCGCAGCCGGATGGGATTCCTGTCCCAGCGAAAAGCCCAGGGGCAGAGGGTGCCGCTGGGGATGAGGCTCCGGGGCTCCGCTCTCTGTCTACAGACATCAATCGGAGGCAGCATCCCTGGGAACATCTCACAGCAGCCTTGCCGTGTTTTGGAGGAGCCACCCCATGTCCTGGCTCTGGGGAGCGGGGGAAGCCCTTGGGAACCGCGGCGGGTGGTCTGAGCCCCTTTTCAGAGCCTCTCGCCGAGCTTTAATCACCTCTTGACCCACCTACGGCTCCCCCTGCACAACTTTCCCAGCGCCCGCGGCCGCGCCGCACGCCGCATTGTGCCGCCGCACCCCATTGTTCCGAGAGACCTGACCTCTCCCTTAATTAGCTTAAAACTGCACAATAAAAAAAAAAAAAAAAAGGGGGGAAAAAAAAAAAAGGAAAAAAAAAAGGAAGGAAAAAAATAGAAGAAAAAAAAAACCCTCCTCGGTAAAAGCCAGTCGCAAATCAAAAGAGGCAACAGCGAGAGCAAGCAATGTGTCACCACAAGTGTCCGAGTCAATGGAAACCTTGTTAGGTGGGGAACAAGGGTCTGCGCTAACAAGCTCTTATCTGTGTTTTTGTTTTCTATTGAAGGTGCATGTCATTAGGAGGAGTGTTAACAAGAGCTCTCAATAGCTTCATATGGCCAATGGCCTCTGAATATTCATGAAGGTGTGAACAGAATGTGGGAAAGCGGTGGAAGAAAAGGCAAGAAAAGCGGCGAGAGGGCTGATTGTGCCGGGAAGAAAGGAGCCAGGGCTCTGTGGGAAAAAGGGATCCTGAATCCCTCAAACAAGAGCGTATTCCCTGGGCAAACCTGTCCTTCAAGCTGTGCGGATGGTATTGATGGAGCCAAGGAGGTGGGATTTTTCCGAGCAACGCTGGCAGGGAACCAGCTCCTGGCATTTGAGGTGACAGAGCCCAGGTTTGGGGTTTTTTAAACGAATGGCCAATGACACTATTTTTTGGAAATGTGCAACCCTCTCTTCAGGGTTACTTGGTCCCAGGAGGGATCCAGAGGGTGAGTTTTGTTGGATGCCTGATATTGAAGTGGGGATCAGCTTACAGGGGATGGAGAAGACCGGTGGCAAAGGAGCAAACCCAGACTCTGCTCCAGTGCTGCTGTGTTCATCCTGCCAAGGGGAATGACTCATCTGCACCCAGACAGAACCACAGAATCACAACCCCAGAAAGAGACTGTTTGGGTTGGAAGGAACTGTAAAGATCATCTCATTCCACCCCTCTGCCAAGGGAAGAGACACCTTCCACTAGTCCAGGTTCCTCCAAGCCCCATCCAATCTGGCCCTGGACACTTCCAAGGATGGGGCAGCCACACCTTCTCTGGGCACCCTGTGCCAGGGCCTGCCCACCCTCACAGCCAAAAATTCCTTCCCAATATCCCATATATCCCTGCCCTCTGGCATTGGGAAGCCATTGCCCCTTGTCCTGACACTTCCAGGCCCTTGTCCCAAGTCCCTCTCCAGCTCTCCTGGAGCCCCTTTAGGCACCTGCCTCCCCACCTGAACCTCCCAGCATCCCCACCCTAGAGAAACTCCCAGTTTGCCTCTGGCAAGAACCAGCAGGGCTACCCAGGGGCAGGCAGGAAAAGGAAAGATGCTTTTCCTATACACCAACCTCTGTAGGTTGTGCAGCTGCTGCTTCTCCTCCACCCCAGGCCCAGGGATTTCAGCTGGGCTGGTTTAACACGGAGCTCTCGCTCTGCTCATTTCAGAGCAAAATTATACCACAGAGTTGCCTCTTCTTGAAAGGCTCCAATCTCGCGTGTCAGTGCCAGATAAATAGTTTTCATTCAACAAATCAATGAATAGAAACAAAGTACAGCAAAATAATGTCAAGTCATTTCACTGATAACGACAGCTGCTGGGCTGCACAGAGACAGGGAGAGCAGGAGGGGGTGCGGGGAATAGATTAAAAAATGCAAAAAGCAATGAATCACAGCTGGGGGGAAAATCATAAAACCACGAGCCACCGCTGCTCCCACACAAACGTACACGGTATTTACTCATCTGTTTCTAACGAAATTTCAAGTAGAAGAGAAAGGAAAAGAGGGAGGGCAACGATGAAAGGGAATTGTCCAAACTATCCTTGCTGGAAAAGCAAAAGGACTTTTTTTCCAGCATGAAAACCCAATGCAGGATGCAAAGAGCACAGCACCAAGAGCTGAGGGAGCAGGATGCGGCCCCAGCCCTCCTTCCTCCCACAGGTTCCTACCTTGCTGCTTTTGGGTCATCATTTCCTTGCTGTTGGTTTTCACCTTGGAGCAGTCCTTTGCTGCTTGCCTTCAAGAGAGGAAATCCTGGAACTGGGAATTCCCTGGGAAACATGCAGGGACCGAGGAGCTCAGCTGAAGCAGCACTGGTTCTCCACAGGTCTGTTGGCAGGAGCAGCCCAGAGGATAATCATCCTGAGAAAAGACTTGGTGCTGAGGAGGAAAATGCAGCCCTTGAATCCCAGCTACAACTTGCAGTTTATTATAAAATTTAGTTTATGTTGGATCTGCCCTGAAAGGACTTTGCTAAATTTTCACTCCTTTCTCTGGGGTCTCAGAAATCTCCACTGAAGAGCACACTAAGGATTACAAACTGGGAACCTTGAGTAGGAACGAGCACACACCATTGCTTCCCTCCCACCAAAACAAGGGGTGCTTCACCATGGGTGAAAAATCAGGAATCAGTAAAAGCCATTAATTGTGACTGCTGAGCCACCCCCAGACCTTTTGGGACAGCACTGCATTGGAACTTGGGTGGCTGCCCAGCCCATTCTGCTCACAGAGATACACAGGAGGCCCAGCATGAGGTGACTGTATGATGGGACATCTCTTCTCTTGGATGAGCCCACTCCACACACACAGGTCCCTGTGCCAGGGCTCCAGGGCCACCTCCCCCCCCACGGCACTTGTCCCACCTTGGTGAGGCTGTGACGGGCCGTCCCCGGTGCGACAGCTCCGGCTGGTGGCTGCTGAGGGCTGGGAACACATGGAAACACTCAGGAGAGGGAACGTAGCTATGCCAAGGAAATGCTTGATCTTTCTGATGGTATCCTGATGGTATCCATCTCCCAAACCACAAGGGACAGGAAACATGGCAGATGCTCCTGCGGAACACCCGATGTGCATCAAACACACATCGCTGCTGCTTTCCAGAACGAGGGGAGAGATTTAATTACACACAAACTCTACTAAATCAAGGAGAGAGACAGTTGAAAATAGGGTAGGAAAAAACCCAACATTTAATTCAATTTATTTAGCAGCATCTTTATTGCAACAAAGGTTTTGTAATAAAACGCAGCAAAACTAATGTCTCCACTTTACATGATTAAAAGCCATGGAGCTCGGAAGGGGTGGGAGGGAGGGAGCCCAATAAACCCACTGGAGTGAGACATGCAATTTTGTTAATGCAAACAGCAGGCACTTCATGTTCTCAAATTAAACACCTGAACTTCTACTGTGCACAACAGCCAAGTAAAAACAGGAAGATCTCTCTTCCCCTTCCAAAGTCTCTACAGGGTCCTGGTACTCAAGTAAACAGGCAGCTCAAGGCAGTGTCCTCATCTGGCTGATGTTTCAGTTACTTAGACTCTGTTATTGCCTCTGCAGAAGTTGAGTGCCACATGCCAGCAGCCTGTCTGACACATGGACACACAGAGCAGGAACACAGCCCACTTCTCCTGGCAGGGAGTACGGGTTGGGACTTGGAGCATGAGAATTCCCCATGAATTCCCACCGGGTCTCAGACACAGGTGCTCCAGGGTTAAAGCATTACTACACCATCCCACTCAGAAAGTTTTTCCATAGCCTATTCCCAAATGCCACTGATAGGTAGGGAATGCAATTTCCATTCTAATATAATGAAGTTAGTTATTTTCAAAGCTTTACTTGGTGCTTTGAGCTCACTGTTCCATTGAGTTTGTAAAAATTAAGCAGGTGTAGGTAGATACTAATTTTACTTTGTTCTGAATAAAAGGAGATAATGGAAAACAGTGTGTGGGGGTGAAACCCAACAGCTTTGCACGTCCCACACTCACGAGGCATCACTGGAAGCTGCATTAAAATGGCGTGAAAGAACGTGCCTCCACCAGAAAGGAGCACAACCAATCCCAAGGACCTCAAAAGAGAGGGAAGTGCTGGCACCAACACTCAACAACCTCAGTATCTCAGTGCTCAGATCCCCGTATTTCATATAAACTCTTAACTATATGAAAACATTCATCCCAAAGACACCCGTGCAACTAATACCCACCACATGAGGAAGGCTCAGTCCTGCTCCTGCTTGGAGCAGGTGTCCTGCTGGGCAGAGACCTCTGGAAGGCAGAAGGTCCTCCACAGGGACATTTCAGCCTCTGGTTTGGGAGCCACAGGGATGGCCTCCTCCTCTTCCAACCTCCCTTGCACGTGCTCCCCCAGGATCTCACCAGTTTTGCTTAAAACTGACATTAACATGCAGGAAGTGAAAAAGTGTTATCCCAACTATCAAACAGGCTGGAAACCTCCCTGAGTGACATTCCCATCTCCAGGACTGTAAGGTAGGGCCTTGGCCAGACCAACACCTCACTGCACGAGGTGCAGGAACACCACTCCCCCTCAAAACACGGATACAACAGTCCCTCAGCACTGACACCTTCCTACCTCTGCAGCCTTGATTGCAACAGGCTTTGCCCTTCTTCACTGGGAATTTAGTTGGAATCAGACTTCATCTAAGGCATCTCTTTTGCAAGAACTACAAAACTCTGCAGATAAATCCTCCAGCACTTCCACAGGGTAAGAGAGCACGGGGTCTTAAAGTGCTTAACTATGGTAAAAAGGAAAGAAAATGGCAGGAAAAAAGAATCCATGACTTATGTTGCAATACAGAGAAGTTACAGTACCTTGTCCTTTAATAGCTTTTCAATGCATATATTTAAAACAGTGGAAGGATGCAGTATTAAAAGTTGTATGTCAGCACTTATAATCACATCCTGCCTCAGATCCAAACCCAGCCTGGCTCGCTTGCATAACATTTAGTTCTTCAGTTCCCAAAAAAAGCACTGTTTGATGAAGGCCATTTTTGTTCTGTTTTTTTAAACAAAAGGATCAATTTCATCTTAAAAATCATATACATTTACATTCAAGGGTAAATCACCTCTAGAAAAAGAACAAAAACACCCCAAAAAAGCAAGTTAATTTAATATTGAACAAAATATAAACAACCTTGGAAAAGGTGATACTATCCACGTGTAGTTTTATACATATATGTATATATAAACAGATATAGATATATGTATATATAATACAGCATAAACACATTGGGAACACAATGGAATTCCAGAGGAGCAGCTTATTCTTGTCTCTACTCACTGTTGTGTTGCTCCTCTCTCAGTGCTGACTGTAGCACAACCCAGCGGGATGCTGCCCTTGCTTCAGCCACAACTAACCACTAAGAGAAGACATTCCAGGAGCTGGGCTCCTTCCCTGCCATGCCCTTCCCAAAATAAACCCCTTACTGACCTGCTAATGGTATTTTAACTGATCCACTTACAATCACTGTGGTCTGAAAACCAGCAAACTGCCCAACCCAAACTTCTCCAGGCGGAGGGAACGTGCCCTCACTGCAGGCCTGTTGGCTTTGGCTCTTCTGTGTATCCCAAACCCCAGATCCTGCTCTCACACGGGAATTTTACAGCCGTGTAACTGCACCAGCTCCCAGTGCTTTGGTGCACAAGCCCAGCAGTTTCGCTGGAAAACGATGCGGTTTGATCCGACACAGCCAGACTCCGTTAAATCCCCGAGTTTCGGGATCAAGCCGAACAGTACAAGACCAAGGGAAGTACAAGGTTACAACATGTGGAGTACTAAGAGCGTAAACACTGAGAGTGATTCCAGATTTTCAGCACATGAAAAGAAAACCATGCTCTGCTTCCCTCTAGCACCAAAGGAGAAAGAAAAGGAAGTTCTTGGGTTTCTAAGAAAACCATGGAAACTTATCAGAGTCTCAGAGGCAAGTCCCAAGGGTGGAATTTCCTGGATTAAAGAGAATCGTTTTGCCATGGACTTCTACCCTAAACGACCTGTTGCAAGTTAGAAGTGCCCTCACACCCTTATGCTTTTCAGCCAAGCCTGCTGTGTAGTTAAAACCTCACCAGCAAAACCACGACTGGGACTGCAATTCCTTGAGGCTTTGTGGGGTTACCTGAAGCTGCACAGAAGGGGGTTCTCAGAGACAGCATCATCATTGTCATGCTACACAGCAGAGCTAGAAAGGACCCAGGACAGGGGGGTGGACAGAGCACGAGCCTGGGAAATAGTCCCTCATACAGCAGGAAATCCTGTGGAACAGTTCATATTGCCCCGCATCCTCTGCAGACCTTGGAATTAGAGTACTGAAGTTTTAAATCCTAACAGGATGCATATGTCTATATCATGCTGATGTGAGGGTAAGGAAAGAGTATTGCAAACCCAGCTCCAGAGTGAACACCAGGGAAAAATGTCAATGGGATGCACTTTGAAGCTTGTTTAAAATATACAGCTTCAGTTCTTTGACTTAAGTTAGTTTGCACCTCAGAATAAAAGACTGTTATGCTCATATCACAGTAAAATATCAACTCACTTCCCCACTGAAATCAAGTACAATCAGGATAGGATCTCAAGCTGCTGGAAGAAAAGAGAATGATTTATCCTGGGGGAGAAGGAATCAAAGAACCTGGCATCAACTGAACTGAATCCGAACTTTAAACTCATTAGGAGGCAGCTTAAAAGTCTTTCTTCTTAAAAAACAATTAACATCTATATAGGTGATGTGTCCAACTTGTGACCAGCTTCTAAGGAGTGAGACACATCCCCTTCATGAAGCATAAAAGCTATATGATAGCATTTAAAATTAATGCAAGTCGTAACCATTCAGGTAAACTCCTGCTGTGTAGTGAGTAAATCATCCAGTATTATGTAATGAGATACCAAGAAACACACTGTAAAAATACATCAGTTATGTCATAATGCTTTTAAAAAATGAAGGTCTGGTGCTGCAGAAGTACATTATTGTCAGTTTCAGCTCCTCCCCCCAGAGAACACCCATGGTACTGCGTTATACCACAGACAGTGGATTTTATTTACAGCTTAAAGTTATTAAATCACCGTACTTTAGTTTCCTGTATGGCACCAAATTTACTCTTAAAAAAGTGTCTGTGAGTGTGTGTACATGTGTGTACGTGTGGCAGGCACCAGAATGCACCGTTCCCTCCTGTTTTCTCCAGTTCCCTACACCTCCTGGTCCGGAACGCAGCCCGTGGAGCAGAGCGGAGGGGGCAGTCACAGGGCCTTCAGGGCAGCAATGCGAGAGCCCAGGTTCTCCTGCAGGTAGTACAGCAGGTGCAGTTCATAGTGCTCTCCTGACTCGGGTACCCTGATGCTGTGTCTCTCCTGAGGGTAGATCTAAAATGGAAAACAAAGTTGTAAATATCCACAAGAGTTGCGGGTGCCAGCATTTAAACCTGTCCCAGAGCCGCATTCCAAATGTTCATGGAATCTCCCTGCATTAACTCTGAGCTAACACACCTCATCCACTGCCTGAACCCAGGGAGAACCCACTGCATCCTGTGATCCAGGAGGAGCCTGGCTGGGCAGAGGCAGCTCCTGCCCAGAGCTATCCCATCAATCAGGACATTCCCAGTTCCCCAGCATGGTGTGGGATACCTGGGCTGCACCTGCACAGGACCAGCAGGGTCTCATCACATCCATAACCCTGTCCCCCACTGCATGAACACTCCTGCCCTGCCTCCCAACTGCACATGTCCTTGGGAGCAGCCTTAACTGCTCATTTGCCCCCCTTTTTTTTGTTTATTCATAAAGTCTTACTTTGAAACAAATGCTCAGCTCAAATGCTACAGTTTTATCCTAGAATTCCTGCACAGCCGGGCTACAAGTTCTATCTCTGGACTTCTTCAAGGCAGACACATTACACCTTCACACCCTGGCTCTGGCCTCACCTGTAAGTCATAGGGTTTCCCAGCTCTCACCAAAAAGCTGAGCAAAATACTGGTGTGTGCAAAGTGAACATTCTCATCCAGGAATCCGTGTAGCAGCAGCAAGCGGTTTGGTCTGGGAAAAGCAAGAGACAAACAGTTCTAAACAGCATCCCAGTCACTTCACAGTCCACACACACACCCCCCTCCAAAATCACTCCCTGGAAAAAAGCATTTGCATTCAAGTGATTTCACTGGTCTAAATTGCTCTGGATGGACACATTTCCCAGACTTGCTCCTTCTTCCTCTGAAAGTTCTTTCTGCACATGCATATCACAGATCTTGCACAGATCTTTTATTTGTGTATCTTATTTATTCTCAGCAATATTTCCTCACCTGGACAATGCAAGGATTTGCTTAACGCTGCTGATGGTCAGCTCTTTGGCCAGAAAGCCAGAGAACCCTGCTCTGCTGCGCTGATACAGCCTCAGAACATGCTGAAAATACCCTGATCAACTAATGTCTGTTCAACTTAATGTGGCTCTAAAGTGCTAATCACAAGTGAAGATATGCTTGTCATTTCTTCAGACATAAAAGACAGTCTTTAATTACAGCTACTATGACAGGGATTACACAGAAGGGCCTGTAATTATCCAAATGTTTATTTGAGTGTTAAGTATATTAGTGTTGGGTATTGGTCTTTTATTTTAATCATTATTTAATGCGGGCATTTGTGATTCCAGGACTCAACTGCCAAGAACTGGGAGATAAAAACACGTCCATGCAGCTTGAACTTTCCAGGTGGGAAAAGCAGAAGGCAAGAGGAGAACCACACTTACTCAGAAGGGAACTTCTCAGCTTGCATGGCCACAGAGCCCAGGTAATAGCCCTGCTCGTTGTGCTCTGGGTGGCCCATGTAGCGCTCCGTGTATCCCGTGTCGTAGAAAATCCACAGCGTCACGGGGGCTCCAGCAACAGCCACCTGGGGGTTCCACAGCACAGGGGAATGACACCATCACCACCCCCCGACCTGGGCATCTCCCTCCCTCCCTCCCTCCCTCCCACAGCTTTATCCCACTGTAACCGTGGGAAAAGCACAGCAATCCTTGCCCTCCTGCCCCCAGTTCACACTCATAGCTCGGCTACAACCCACACGTGCTGAACAGAGGAAGAGCCTACAGACAAATCAGAAACACCAAACAGACCACCTGCAAGGGCTGCTGAGGGAAGAGGATTTGGGGGATTTTTGTGCTTTCAGGGTCATTTGAATATCTAACAGAAATTGGGAATGACAGCTCCCTAGGACTCAGCTACCACCAGCTTGCAGAGAGGCTTGTGGAAAAAAGACCCATAAGAAAAAAAACCCCAATCACAAAGACACCCCAAAAAAACCCCACTGCAAGGCAGGTACTTGTAAAAGTAAAAATATAACAATTGTTAAGGCTCGAGACAAATAATTATTAAACCTCCCAGTTATATTGAGGTTGGACTTAGAGAAAGCAAGAGCAGCTACATAGTACAAAACACACCCCAAGAGCAATAGTCAGCTCTTCCTACATCTCTGCCTCTGAGGTGTGCCCAAAGGCAGTCTGGCCATTTATTACAGTGGTCTAAAGTCAGGCAATCACAAGAACCTCTTCTCAGTACCTCTCCCCATGCCAGGCTGCCCTCCAGGAAGCAGCACAGGCAATTTGATCTGGGAATAGATAGGTCTGCAAAGGAACTACTCTCTCAGGGCAGGAAGGAGGGAGGAGGATGAGAAGGAGGTGTTGTTTTTCAGCAGGATCGTTTCCCTTACCTGGCTCACAACACAAAGAGCTCGACTGGCACAAAGTGGGCAGCAGGTGAGACTGTCTAAGGTACCTTCAGCACAGGTGACCTGAGATTGGTAGAGCTACACCAGCACAGTTGACTCATTGCAAACTCAACAGTCCAACAGTTTTAAGCTCTCTTCCACAGATTCAGAGAGGGAATATCCTGTGCTCAGCTGACTGGGGTGAACAGTTGTTCCTCCTCACCCCAGCTCATGAGAACAGATATTCCAGAAAAACTGGCCTACCCGAAGTGCCCCCCACTCCTCTGACATGCCAGGCTTCTTGGATGGCAAATGTCTTCTGCCCAAAGGTAGAGGGCACAGATTTCAAGATCTGTTGCCTGACAAGTATCAAAAAAATAACCAAAGCCTGGAAGGCTAATTAGAAATACTGTGGAATAACTGTTTGCTAGAAAAGCAACTTCTCTCTGAAGTCACCCAAACAGATGAGTCTTGAAGAAATTAAACTGTGCCCTCACTTGTCCAGAGCAAGTCTTTGTGCTGTGAACACCCAGGGGAGGTCACACCATTAAAGGGAAAATTCTGTCTGCACCACCAGAGTAAGTACTCAATGCATGAACATACCCTGAAGATATCTGACCTCTGTGTTAAAGCCATGAGGGAGAGGTAGCCTCCGTAGGACCAGCCGTGGATCCCGACACGGTCCAGGTCAATGAAGTCGTGCTGTGATGCCAAGTACTGCAACCCCTCCACCTGGTCATCGATTTCTATCTGTCCCTGGCAGAAAGGCAGCTTGGGTTAGTTACAGGAAACAGTTTCATTCTCAGGATCTCCCAGGGTAACCACCTTCAGAGCTTTGCTGCTAAGAAATAACCCACGCTGAGAGTGAAACTGTCCCGCTTCATGTGAGCTGCAAATCACAGCTGGGGGAGTCATGGCCCCCCTTATGAACCACTGTGTGCCATGGCTGCCAAGCTGGAGCTGCCTCACACCCTCACACCATGGCATTTTATTTTTCCCACATGGAGCACCTTCCCTCCCTCAAATCTCAGCTGCACCCAGTTCCTGTCCCCACACCCAGGCAGTGCTGGGCACCTGTGCCAAACCAGTGCTTCAGCTTAGGCAACCCTGCGACTCAAACCCATCCCTGGCTGAGCACAGAGCCAGACTCAGAGCTCCACTTACCATTTTGTATTTAAAGGCTCCTTCAAACTTCAGCCCTCGGTGGCAGGAGCCCCTGTTGTCAATGACAACAACAACGTAGCCTAAAGAGGCCAAAGTGTTCAGTCGGAAATACTTGATTCCTTTGAACCGATTGTTCACCAGCTGTACCTGGAATACAAGAGCAGCACAACCACACGTGGATCAGAATCCAGAGGCCACTCCTTTATCCAGTTTAAGGTTTTATTTATATTTACCTTCCTTTGAATGGTTGATACACTTTTATACTGTAAAGTTTTTAAGATCCTACTCCCTGCTGCAGAATTCCCTTTCCTTGCTATGAAATAAACTCTTCCCCCCAGTAACAAGCCATTCTGTGTCACACGTATGAAGACCTGAACTGAGGTCCAGGGAGGCACCTGGAGAGGAAGGGGAGATAGAATTGGGGACTACCTGACTCCCCTTTCTCCCAGATCCATCTCTGCTGCTGTTCTCAGACAAGTGGCAGTGCCTCAAATCATGACCTGGAAATCCTGACTCCTTACAGCACCTTTGGCCAAGCACCCAGCAGGCAAAATGCCACATGCTGCCCTCAGCATGGAGCAGGAACTGTTCCTGCAGGAGAGACCCCACCAGCCCACCCCCTGCTCAGCACCTTACCTGAGGGCCTCCATAGATGAAGAGCACAGTGGGGTACTTCTTCCCAGGCTGCAGGTTGTGAGGTTTGTACATCATTCCATACAGAGTGAACCCCGTGGAGCTCTCGAAGGAGAACACTTCAGGGGGAATGTAATCGGGAAGAGGGCCTGCCATGGGAGGGAACAGAAAGCCTGGTTTAAAAGGATGAGGAATGCAACTCTGCTTCAGCCCTGCACTGTCACCAGTCTCACTGTGATTCCAGCAGAGCTCTTCCATGCTTTCCTGTGGATGTGGCTGGGTCTAGGCAGAGCCTGGGAATGCCCTGGCCTTAGGTGAGCTTCCTCAGCCCTATCACATTCCTATCCCTGCTCTCCTGTGAACAACAGTAACTCTTCTCCCCTGACAGTCATTACAGATATCCTGTCCCTTCCTAATCCCACTTAGGACTCACACATTAATACATGGAAAGCACAGGATATGGAGTATGCCTTAGGGAGAATGAGATGAAAGGGAAGAGAAACATCATGGAAAATAAAGCCCAGAACTGTCTCACACTTACAGGAGCAGGCAGAGGCACACACTATTTAAGAGGTGCACACTCCTCAGCAGGAGAACATTGTACAGAGGAAATGAGTGCACTTAAATCCCTCCCTGAGATAAAACTTGGTAATTTCCACTCTAAATTCCTTTATGGTCTGTTTACACCCATTTGTTGCTGAGCTGAAAACATCCCTCCTGTAATTCCAAGAACTCCTCACACAAGGCTGAGTTTCAGACACAAGTCCAGTCACCCACAACAAGAGCAAATTTCAAGCGACCATATGCCGGGCTATCTTTCATCCTATGATCCTGCTTGTCCTTTTCCTGTTCCTCATGCATGCTGTTACCTGCTGAATCCAAAATAGTAGCCCAGAATTCCTTTGTCCTGTGAGCTGCATCATCCTCTGATCCTGTCAGTCGGTACAGGGACACACAGTGGGGGTTCTTCTGATTACTGTACTTGCTGATAAACATGTCACAGTCCTGGGGAGAAAAAGAACATGCCTTGAACTCCTCAGGGCAGAGGCACAAGCAAAACCGACCATCTCTTTCTGCATTTACATCTTTCAGAAGATGCTTATGGACCAAATCAAACCAGGAAGTCTGAGCACTTTTGACTGAAATGCTACAGTCCTTGGCAAGACTCATATTAACACTCCAAAGCCAAAAATACACCTGCAAAAACTAGTGCAAAACCACCTCATCCCACCAAGTGGCATGAGGACCTTGTCACACACCTCTTTTTGGGTAACGAGTTCCCAGCTGGATGCCTGGAACGCCATTCAGTGCTGCCCCAGGCTCATGTCCTCTCGTGACTGCTCTCTAGTCCACTTCAGATGAAGAAAGTCAGGCTCAAAGAGTTTCCAACAATTCATCCTGGCTCCTTTTAACTGAAGTGAGCTGGAGAGCAACAAACTGGGAGGGCAAATCTGGTTTCCAAGGTGGTTTTACACACTGAGTGCACAACACGGCATAAAATCTGCTTTTGTTACGTATAAATACTGCCTTGGCTGCTGATTGATGAAGGATAAGCCTGGTGACAAGGCAGAGCACCCCCAGCCACCCCCCAGGCAGACCTGGCTGACACAGCAGGCGTGGGAGTATCCACGTTCAGTCAGTCGCTTCACCTCCCCAGGATTCTCGTAGTTCACAACGTACAAGTGATGCTCGAGGGGTGAGTCTTTTGTGCCTTGAAAGTACACCAGTTTTTTGGCTTCATCCACATAGATCTGTGAGAAACACAACGAACAACACATCCCTCAAGACTGTTTCTTGCCAAAGCAATACCCAGTTCTTCTGCCCCCAGCAGAACTTCCCTGCCTCACTTCCATAATGCTGAGTTGGAGCCCAACAACCTGCAAGGAATAAGCCAAATGACTGTTCTTACTGCCCACAGCTCTGCCACAGGTTGCACTTCACACCTGGTTGCTCAGCTCTCTCATGCAGGTTCTTTACTCTTCCCTACTGTTTGCTGTGCTAAATAACTGTCCCCTGTTCTCTGTCACCTCCCCACTCTTCACGCCCTTTCCCCAATCATGTATCATATAAATCATATCAGCAGGAAATCAGCTTTGCTGATTTGCTAATCAGCTAGTTTGCAATCAGCTGACTGCAAACCACTCCTCAGCTGTCCCTTCTTTTGGAGGGACAGGAGAACAGATTCAAACTCAGGTCAACTTGCACATGTCACAACCCATTTCTAATTACTAGGAAGGATTTCAAAGTCCTTTACAAAGTCCAAACCAGTAAAGCACTCCTCTGTGAATTGCTGTTTGATTCAAATGACCAAAGCATTCATCCATCTCAGAGCTGGAAGAACAGTTTGGGGATCAGTCCTTCCCTCCTTGTGCAAGCTCACAAGTTGTATGGAACAAAACCACTGTATATTCTGGCTAAAATCAGACAGGATTAATAGATTTATGCTGATCCCTCCAAGAAACCATCTCCCTGCAGGGTGTGTGGCAGGATATCCATGCAGCAAGAGCAAGACTTACGTTGGATCCATGTCTGCCAAGCACTTCCCATTCCCCGCTGGTAATTGCTATCTCCTCTTTGATGAGGCACTTGAAGTCACCTGCAAATAACCCAGAGATTTTACACATTTTAAAAAACCTGGTCACAACAACATTTCTTCCTCCCAAGCTTTTTTCCTAGACTAAGCCCAAGAACAACCTGTCTCTGCAGCAGACCCCCAGCTCTGCCAGCTCCCCAGACAAATGTTAGGGCTGGGACAACTTAACATTCTGTGAAATATATGTTAAAGAATTCACAGGACTCAGCTGGAGACTTACTTTTTTGTTTTTTAAACTATTTCGTCACTTGCACAGAAAGAAAGATTTTATACTGAAAAAATGGGTAGTCAAAGGGAATATGAAGTGTCAAAAAATGGACAATTTTGCAACAGGGTGGGGAACAACTCTGCTTTTATAAGATAGCTTAATTTCCCACAGAGTTAAGGAAAAAAAGAAGGAAAAAGAAGTTGGATGCATTCAGAGAATTCTAATCCACCCAGGATGTAAGGCTATTTGGGAAAAACCCCCCAACCAACAGTTTCATGGAACTAGGACCTCTAGTCAAATTAGGTGTATTTTTTTGTGTATGCAGAGTTCAGTAAGTGCCTTTAACACACAACAAGTAAATGAAGTATCACAGCATGAAACTGTGAATTAAAGAACACATGCTGTGGAAAAACCCCTCTGGGAGCTCTGCACACAGTGAGACCCTGCGTGTGAGCAAGACCAAAACCCCACAGTGACAAGGAAAAGCCAACTAAGTCTCACAGGGAGTTTTTTTCCCCCCATATGGTTTTTGGAAACTTTTCCCTCCAGTCCATAGGGAAGGATCAGGGTTAAAACTAAACCATGCTGAAAACAGAATAACCCCTGCACAATTCCAAGAGGAATGATTGTACACTGAAGTGCTTTCCTGGACAACAGAAGTTTCCAATAAGATAATAATTCCTGCCAGCTGGAAGGACATTTATTTCCTCAGTAGTCAGCAGCAAATACCCAATGAAAGCCCCCCAGTAATTTCCCTTACTCGGGGCAGGGAGGCCCCCGCAGGACCGCTTGTATTTGCTCTCCCTCAGGACTGAGGTGACTTTGTACAGGTGCCGGAACCCTGTTTTACACTCGGAGGCAAAGATGAACTCTATCTCATCTTCCTGGCTTTGAGGGAAAACGTGGAAGATATCATGGATCTGCAGAGACAGAGCACAGGGTTACTGTAATCAGCGGGACTTCGGCACTGACGTCACACAAAACACCACACAGCCCAGGCTAACTGGGTGCAGCACTGCCCCTTACTGGGAGAACCAGTTACCCTTTGAGCTGGGGGTGTGTCTGCAGCCCGTGCCACAGCCCCACAGCTCCAGCTTTCTGCCAGTCTAACCCTGTATTCTGGTCACCAAAGTAATGAAGCTTTTCTGCACCTGCCTTTCTATCCTGGGCACAGAGGTGGGTCCAGCCCTGCAGAGCTCTGCCCTGTGCTGTCCGCAGGCCCACAAGTGAGGGGTTATGTAAAGAAAGACAAGCTGAGATCATCTTCCCACTCATCAAGAATTCTTGCTTCCAGGGACAATCTTTTGAGGACTTGGGAACATTTATCTACACAGTATGAGCTGCCAGTGAAAACACATTCCCATCCAGTAAAATTAATGGAGAAAGGAAAAATCACCACACCATCCTGAAGCCACGACACTATTGCTATGGAGAAAATGTGGTATCATTGAGAGCACTCACTGTATAGGGACTATTCACTGGAAGGCTTTGTGCTGAAAGACCCAGCTACCTGCCAGGGGCTGATGCTCCCAGGCAATGGGATGTTCTGTTAAGAGACATGGATCTTTATCTGCAGCAGAGTGAGGAGGGCACACATTTTTACAGCAGTAACCAGGCACACCAGTGTGTGGTGACAGCACAGGCTGCAGTTCACCCCCCAGGACATCACACCCCGTTTCACTGGACCAGATGTAGTTCAGGAGGGGTTTAGTGCCTCTCAGCAGATTCTCAGGACTTGTTCACCCAGAATCATCCTGATACACCTTTGCTGGCTGAAGAATATTTCAGCTGGTGGTGCTGCTAGTGGTTAACAATTGGCACCAAGAAGCTGGAGAGTAACGCTGTGGACAAGGGGCTGTCCAGGACCCCCAGTGTCCTGGGCTCTGCTCCTGCCTCAGACTACTGCACAGCCTCAAGCAAAGCAGCTCTGTTTTCACATCCCAAATCCTTTTGTTCTCTACATACTGTTTTTAACAGCAGGAAGCACAGAATATGCACACAACTTGCACAGTGGGATCACTCTCTTAGGCAGCACAGAAACACCAACTCAAGTGCTCAAGTGCTACAAACAGTCAGTGAAGGCTGAAATTCAGATTCTTACATTTATCCAGATGTCTGTTGTTTCTTCATAAATAATGAAAGGTGTAACAGAATCTGGGACAGCATCGATAAGTTTCTGTCTCTCCATTGCATCATCTTCTGTGGGGATGAATAATGCAGGAGGGATCAGGACTATCTGAAGCCGAGTTTGGGAGCGATCCAGCAAGATGGACCAGATGCTGTTGGGGAGACAGATATTAGAGAAAATAACAGGCAGCCGTGAGTATGACACAGGTCTGAAAGTCTCAGCAGACATCCATTAGCACCAGGCATTTTGGGGGAGTCAAGAATGTTCAACTGCAGATTAAGCATAAAGTCACGTGCAAAATTTCACCCACATAAACAAATTTCTTCCACAACACAAGAACCTATTTCACTTCATTACAATATTGCATAAGCACTGCAGGTTCAAAAGTTTAATTTGTTCCATTCTCCCTGATTTGAATTGTGCTTCAAGGGAGAAAGAGAAGAGAAAAATAAGAGGGAATAATGAAGCAGAAAAATCTCAATTGAAATTTCAGGATGCTTGTAAAAATACTATTGTTTTAAACCTACACCTGGCAGAGAATAACACTGGCATCTAAATGGACTGGCAGCAGCCCCAGCCATATTCTTATGGCTTTGCATGTAGCTCTAACAATAATCCTGCAAAAAGCAGGATAATGTAGCAAATGTGTCCCTGGATTCCTTCCACATTTGAGGGGGAAAAAATTAAAAATGTGAAAGTCATCTTTAGATTCAAAAACTGGAGGAGTGCAATTCTGGAAAATCATGGAATCATGATTTGGTTGGAAAAGACCTTGAAGATCACTGAGTCCAACCATTCCCCCAGCACTGCCAAGCCCACCACTAAACCATGTCCCCAAGTGCCACAGCTACGTGGCCTTTAACTCCCTCCAGGGATGGTGACTCCACCACTGCCCTGGGCAGCTGTGCTGGGGCTGGACAACCCTTTGGGTGAAAAAACCCTTCTGGAGAAGCTTCTGGTGAGTTAGAAACGCTGCACTACATCATCTACAGGGATAAAATGACATGCAAATGTAAGTAGCACTTACAGCAGGTTTTCTGATCAGTAAGTCTGGTCAGCAGGGATGGTCCAGTGGTTAGGGCGCTAGCCTAGGGCCTGGGGGACCTGGGCTCATTTCTCTCCTCAGCCACAGACTTCCTGCGTGACCTGGGCAAGTCACTTAACCTCTCTGGGCTTCAGTTCCCCATCTGTAAAATGGGGATAATAGCACTGCACTCTCTCTCACAGGGATGCTGAGAGGACACACACACCAAAGGCTGCGAGTCCCAAAACCAGAGCAGTAGGGCCAGGGACAGACACGAGGAGGACTCTGGTTTGGCTGGGAAAAATGGTCCCCTCTGCACAAAGAAGTTGGCAGCAATGTAAAAGTGAAAGCAGGCTTAAGCTGGAAGAAGATAGAGACCACTACAATCTGCTTCTGACTGAATCACCCCAAACCCTCTGAGCAGAGACAGGAGTAACATACGCACTATTTTCCTTCTGGCGTCCACCCAGCTCTAGCAATGTACTCTACTCCTTCAAAGAGGATCTCGAAGGGCTGAACTAGCTCTTTATCCACAACATCTGCAATCTGTTGACAAAGCAGCAATTCAGTGACACTGAGATGAACCCCCACAACCAGTTTTTCATGCACGATGAGAGGCTGGACACAGAAGACTTTTTCTGTGCAGCTCATGCGATTTAGATCATTCAGCCTTTGCAACACAGGAGACTGAAGCCCATCTGTAGCCAGACACCAGCACAGCAGGAGAGCTGCACACTGCCAGCACAGCCAGGGCTGGGACCAGGGAACCTGGATGCTGCTCACAAATCCATCATTCATCTCGGACAACTCGCTTGAACTCTCAGTTCCCCCCTGTGAAGGGGAGGTTGTTTGTGCCCAGGGTGTTTTCAGGGACAGGTGAATATCCTGTATGCCCTGCAGTTATTAATGTGCTGCAGTCTGTCCCTGCTGGGACTGGGAACAAGTTCCAGTGGTACCCAAGGGGTCCTGAAGGCTCTCCCTGCCTCTGCTGGCTGACACCAGCATTACTATCCCAGCAGGTGACTGCTGATGGCTGAAGTAGCTCAAGAGTAGAGAGAATCCCAATAATTTATGTCTGTAACTGTAGGTTTGGTAAGATTAATTTCACAGCTGTCCAAAGATCTTGGACTGGGCTATGGAAATTTCTGCATCTGTTAAAAAAACCTCAGGGCAAAAGCAAAGTTCATCTCTTTCCATATAGTTTTGTAAGGTGATATATTGTTTTTGCAATCAAATTTTCCCAATATCCACAGCCAGTCCAGATATCAGTCACATAAGAAGGTCTAACCATCCACACCTAAAATACCCTGCTCTGCAGCTGGGTTCATACACCAGTGGTAGGGAAGGAAAGCACAGCCTTGAGAAACACTGCTGCACACAGACACCAGTATCTGCACAGGAATGAGCCAAGGGCACTGCCTCCAGAGAAGCCAGTAAGCCATCACAACCAAGAAAGTTCCTTTGTACTCAACTGGAAAATGAATTTTACCAAAAAACAATCACAGCAATTCTGTGTATTTGGCAAACCAACAGAACAAACACTTACTCTGCCTTCAGCATTGATTGTCACCTCAGAGATCTTGAAAGTGACCTTTGGATTTGCCGTACCTGTAAAAACAGATGTGAGAGTCAGGCACCAATTGTTTGCTGAGGATTACTCTGGTGTTACTCACACAGAACTGGAAAAGGCAAACAGCAGAATAATGCTCTTTGATCACATCACCTCCATGCATGTGCGAGAGTCAGCACAGAAAGAGGCAGGGAAAAAAGGAACTGCAAACATGAGGAGATTTAGTGGATTGTAATCCTCCAAACAGCCATGCTGCTGTCACAGTCAGCCTTCTCTCCCCCAGGCAGTGGATGCATGCACTAGCTGGAAGTAAATGCTCAGAAGTGATTAGCATAGCAAAGCAAGCTTTGGTTCACAGTTTGGCTCTCATTCTCAAGGTGTACATAGAAAGGATCCAGTGCTAAAAAGCATCTGTGAAAATTAAACTTACTGCCATCCCTATACAAAGATAACAAAGTTCCCTATTTGAGTCAGACAATGAAAATCTGAAGTCAACTCTCTCCCCAAAGAAGCAACTCATCCTGCTGTACAGCCTGTCCTGCTCCACACAGGGGAAAGGGATTTTAAAGAATAAATCCATTGCTAGTTGATCAACAAGAAGTCACATGGCAAATATTCTCTGAACATTCTCAATACTGCTGTGAAATACTCCCACCTCGTCAACCCTGATGCACTGAGGTGAAACAACTTGCCTTGGATCACACTGCCAACCTATTTAAGTCCTTACCTCTCCCAGGGAAGAATATTCTCCATTTCCTCAAGCTTTACCCTCATAACAACCCACAGGAAAGGGCTATTGTCCCTGCAGCTCACACTGGAAGCTGAGACCCTTTTTCTGGGCTTTGGTTAGTTCAGTTTCTTTGCATTGAGCAGAGCTATGGCAAAACCATCTTGGGAATCTGGGTGTCCAGAAGCACAAAAAACCCACAGGGAGCCTGCTTCCCAGGCTCATGAGAGCCTTTCTCTCTCCTCAAAACAAGCAGTAAATAAGAAAAATAGAAAACTTTTCCAGTGGGCATCTTCAAGATCTGAATGAATTCTGCACCTGGGGAGGGTCAGCCAAACAGAAGATAGTTCTCCAAAAAACTGAAGATTTCAGGAGTGAGGGAGAGCAAAGCACTGTTATCTGTGAGCCACATGGCCTGCTGTGACAGCAGGGACATCTCAGCAGGGTCAAACTCTTCAAACCTGCCCCACACACCTGACTGCATCAGCCCTCAGCAGGCCTGCTTAAATCCCACTTCCCTGCTTCCAATGGCACTCCAGTTCATGTTCTTCAAGCCTGCCCTCACCTCTTTTTGCTGAAGCCTCCAGACCATCCACTGTTTGAAAATACAACCACAGGAGGTTTCCTGGCAGGCTGTAACATGCTGAGTTTGCTGTTCAAAGTCCAAGAGCAATCCTGGAGAAGAGAGTCCTCCAGAACTTGAACTGCCAGGCACTGCCAGCAGCTAAACAGAAATCCTCCCAAAAAACTAAGAGGCTGTAATTCTGCAGCTGTTCCCTCAGAAACACAGGGCTCTAACGAGAATCAGCTCCTCAACAACAGAGATCTGCCAGGATCTGAGAGAAAGCTCCAAAATAGTGACCATCAGAGAGGGTTTCTGGCAACTCCTGACATGCAGACAGAGCCCTCAGGAACCACATGGCTGCAGCACCAGCACAGTCACCAGTGACCCACCTAAGCTCCAGAGCAGCTTCCCCAAACACATTTCCACCACCTGGGCACCAACTCAAAGACTCCTCAACACCTCCCTGCTCTAGGCTGGGAGAGTCACTGCTGGAATGAAACAGGTGTCTCCCAGAAGCAGGGATGTAAGGCTTCAGGGTCTCACCAGTTTTGGGGTACCGGAAGGAATCTGTTCTTCTTGTCTCCAGCATGGGAGATGTGACATGGATAATTTCCACCTCTGACTCGTCATTTTCTTCATAAAGAATTCGAAGAACTTTACCCCCATCCAGTGCTGTAAATGAATTAACATTACAGAATTAACAGAACAGCTCTCATTATTACAAGCATCAATATTCTCTCAGGAGCACAAGCAGATTGGAAGGATGAAGAAAAATCAACAAAGCCTGTGATTCATGTTTCATTAAGCAAAACACTGAGACTCTTACAACTCCCACTTCTGTTGTGAGAAGGGAAGTCTCTTCCCCCAGTGCTCACCAGGCCCCTGTAACATCCCCACTGCTGACAACTTCAAAGAAATTATAAGGTTCCCATCTTGCATAAAGACAAGCAACTGAAAAAAAAATAACTCTGCCCTGGACAGCAGAGCAGGGAAGTCACTCCTTGTGCCTGTCAGACACGCTGGACCCACCACACTTACTTGGCTGTGCCCTTGGGCACCACCAGTAGCCAGTGTATCTGTCAAACTCCTCCTGCAGCACAAAAGTAGCCACGCCAGCAGATTTTGGATCCTCCTCAACATTGGCCAGTTCTAAAAAAAGACACCAAAGAATTAGTTCATGATGTGCTGCAGAACCAAACCAGTTCTGCATTATCCCAACCATGGCCCAAGTTCACCCGCCCTGGGAAGAACTGCACAGTAATAAACCTTATTTCTTGTATTTGATTTCTGCTTCCACCCTTCGCTGCTGAATTATTCAGGAAGGATTTAATCCTCTCTAGCATGGCAGGTTCTTTTAGGCAAGGAAAGCCATCCTCCCCTCTTACTCCTACCTAATCAGGCTCTCAATCAGTCAAAGAAAGAACATGTTCTCTCGCAACCACAACTTTTAAGAAAATCAAAGAAATAAAAAGATCAAACCTTTTCTGAACAACTGAAACTGAAAACATCAATGTTCAGAACAATGAAAGCATCAGTACTTCATTCACTGTACAAACCAAAATTAAGAGACTTACATAACATCTCAACATGATGACATATCCATAGGGCTTCAATATTTCTCCTGTTACCCTGGAGGTAACTTAGCAGCACTCCATAAATAATTACCATCTGAGAAGGAGTCATTGCTACAGTTTATTTTTACTGTACTTACATAATATTTTAATATTTAACGTTTGAATAATCTAAAGCATTATTATAAAGTGCCAGAAATTTTAATTAACTAAAACCTAAATGATAGTTTAAGTACAAAATACAATTGATTTATTCACAATTTCCTATGTTCTTTCTTCCTGGATAAATGCCTAAAACAGAGCTGGCGTGGGTAAGAAGAGAGGATCCACATTACTGAGTATGAGGGGCCAGCAGGAACCCCAAGTGCTACTCAGAAACTGCCTAAATTGTTTTTCAAAGTCTCACTGACAGAAACTTTCCTCCAGTTCTATTCCACCCACAGCTCCTCCACACAGAAAAGGCTGTTCCAGTAAAGAGCAATGTGCTGTGTTTCAGGAGAAGAGCCTTTCCATATGTACCCAGCAAACAACTCAGTTTCCACACTGCAGGGAACTGAATCATCCCACAGTATCTGCACTAGAGGAAACACGTAGAATGTGACAAACAAGGTGGAATAAACAGTGGCCACGACCCCAGTTTCAGGAGAACATTTAATGGCATTGCCTAATTCAGTCTAGCAAGAACAAGTGCAGAGGAGGTGCAGGGATTGATTCAGGGTGCATTACCATTGTGCACAAACGTCAGCCTCCTCTCTTCCCTGGATTCTATATTAGATACCCAGATGTCATTGCAATGGATAAAGGCAATCCAATTTGGATCAGCTGGACAAAGCTTGGGATCCATCCGGATGTTTGGACAACTGGTCTCTACCAGAATGGGTCTTAAAGGCTGTTGCTGTTTGGAATTTAAAAAAAAACAAACAAACAAAAAAAAGCACAGTAAGCAACAATAACACAGGAATAGATGCACCAAGTAATCTGGATTTTCAGAAGGCCACAGTAACCTGGACATTGACTTCAAATATGTACTTAAGAGACAAATCTATCCATTTTAAACACAGAAAAATACCACATATTTTACAGGAGAAAGCTGTGCTTGTACCATGGCTGCAGAGATGCCACCAGGCCTCCTTTCCCACTGCTGAGGCTCAGCCCCAAATCAGAGGGCAACTTGTCTAGAGAATCCTGGCACACTCTTAAAAGCAGCACCCTAAAAGGGGCTGGCAGAACCTTGTCCTCCAAAAGCAGCTCAGGGTACAGTAAATTCCCCTTGACAACAGGGTTAGCCAGACACCAGGCTGTTATAATCTGTTATAATAATAAGAAATTATTTCATCTTTGAAGTCCAGCTTCAGCACCAGCAGAGTAAAGGCTGCTTGTTCTGCAACTTGTACAGCCAAACAGTGTAACACATCCAGCACTGCCCCTGAACAGTGACCTGGAAACTGCAGCCTGGGGACAAAAGTTGCCTCTGATGTGACTCCTGACTCGATGAAGAGCATGGAGCCCTTTGCTGCTTTTTATGCACATTGCTACTCATGAAAAACAGAAAAAAAAATCTGCTGTCCTGCCCTGCTGCCACTGTTTTCACCAGTTCTTGTAATTCTCCATCTGAGTTTCTATGACCATGGAAACACATCCCTGTGGGGGACTTCTCCACGTTTCCAGGGTTATCGAGGTCACTTGCTGTGCCAGTGCAGCAATAACTGGTGATGATCGCGCTCTCTGCTCTCACTCCAAGCCAAAGGAGCTTCTGGCCAGAGCAAAGCACTGCGGGGAGACAGGAGAGGAGCAAACTCACAGTGAACCCGTGAGGGCCTCCATCTTTCACGTGGTAAATCCCACTCCCTGCCTGGAACAGAAAGGTGCCGCTCTCCCGGTGGTAATCGTAGGAGGCGATCCCAACGGTGCCGATCCGCTTCCGCTCCCGCAGCAGCTCCTCTTCCCGGGAGTACATCCCATAGTCCAGGATGGCCTGAAAACGGGCAGGGAAGCACAGTCACCCCTCTGCTCTGCACGCCCCACTGTGCTGCTGGAGCATCCCTGCATGCCAAGCCTCCAGCAGCAGATGGCTGTGCAGACACCCTCCTCCTCCGGAATCCTGCTGCCGGCTGGGAGCCCACTCCTGCTTTGCCTCCTGCCATCAGCACTTACAGGTGCAGGTCAGGATCGGATCCCACACAGCTGTGAACCTGACAGCCACCCTTCCCTAGCACACCAGCATTATTCCCGATATTCCCCGGTATAAGAAGGATCAGACTGAAGGTCTGTTGTTTCTGGAAGGAGCAGGAGAGGCTTTGCTCACTTTCACAGACACACAGCGACTGGTCTGGTGGGAGGAGAGCACAGCCGGAGTTTTATGTCTGGCTGACAGCCCTGGGAAATAACATGGGGAAAAAAATGCACCTCATTCCATGTGGGGTTTGTCCCACCTCCTCCAACCTGCCACGGTGGCTGGGATGGGATGGTGCAGGCTTGCTGTGTGCAGCAGTGAAAAGGGAATACACATCCCAGTGAGTGGGAAAGGGATGCTCTGCTCCAGCATGAGTCACGGAGCCACCGACTGATCCTTGGGGGAACCATCACTTCCCCTGCAAGACAGCAGGGAAGTGATTGGAGATTACAGGCTCCTTCAGCAATCCCTGGGATCTCATGGCACAGAACTGGGTGCAAATTAGCATTTGCCATCTCTGTCAGCAAAGGAGGAACCATCCAGCACACACAGAGCCCATGACTCCAAACAGTGAGGAGAAAGCGGTGCTCAGATTTGGGATGGCTGCAGGGTTGGCAGTACAAGGAGAATCTTAAAATACTTAAGACAAACTTCAAATTTTAATGACGGCTTACAGGTGCCACCCCAAAGCCCACATGCCTGAAGCAAAAAAGAAATCGTGACTCACTGGAAAAAGATCCAGAAGAGGCTTCCAGGAAAGCAACAGGACGGCAGCTTTGTTTATGGTTTTGGGAATTTCAGAGTAGAAGAGTGTGTTCTCCCTGTTCTCCCCAGACATTGCTATTGAAAGTGAGAAGAGAATAAAGTAAATTAAAAAGGTGTATTAGCTTCCTGTTAATAATCCACTCTCAAAGGATTCCCAGGAAGTTTCCCAAGCCCTTCCTACCACACAAAGTACTGACGGTCTCTGCACTGCAGCCCCACTCTGGGAATTCCCTGCTTCATGGAAATGCAAGTAATGGAAAAGGCAGAGGACAAGGAACTACACCCAGGCTCATCCCACATTGCCTGAAGCATGTCTGTGTCTTCCTGCTGCCCTTCTATTCCATAAGCTTTATTAAATCAAGGAGGACCTCTGTGCCAATTCCTGGGGCTGGGATACATGATGCAGCTTGTGTTTCAAATATAATAGGGGGAAAAAAATCCCTCTAGGGAGGTTTGAATGTTCCTTTCCTACTCCCCTCCCTCAGTGCTATTCAGATTTCTGAAGGCTCCTGCCCAGGCACATAGGGATGAGCCCAGAGGGAGCCAGGTGTGCTCCAGCAAAGGCCAAGCTCAGCAAGTGGCACTTGGGAAACCAGAGCTCATCCCAGTGGGTCAGCCTGAACTGCCCTGTGATATGCTTGAACTCAGCATCATTCAAGGATGAATCCTCTGAAAAGGGGACACAGGGACAGACCAGCAGTTTTCTGACCATGTCACTGCACTGCACATGCACAGACTGTGAATCACAGACCTGAGCTTAAGCAAGTAACCTAAGTGGCAAACAGTGTGGCTACAACATGGCTCTGGCTCCTAGGCCTCTGCTCCAACCATTGCTTCTCTCCCTAGGCCTGGTTTTCATGGATTCATGTTCAGCTAGTACAGCTTTTGACAGAAGAATTCCTCTGCCACAAGGCCTGCTCCAAAAAGCCACTCAGAGCTTGCAGTATCACTTACAGAGCCAAATCACTTCCATCAAGTGAATGTTAATTAGTGAAACAATGCACAGGTGAGGCACCATGGCCAAGAACAATGAACTGCATCAAGTTCTTCATTATCAAGACAAAAAATGCTGAGAGAAGTATTTACTCTTTAAGCTGCCCCACCCTACACTGCTAATTATTCCCCACAGGATCCCTGGAAAACCTGCTCCATCAGTAGCTGAGGCACAAAGGGCTTCTAAAATGACACTTATTGTTTCTGCTTTGGAAGGAAACTTTGAAGGAGAACAAGGTTCTACCCAGTATCTGTAACTCAGAGAAAGGAGATCAAATCTGCACAGCTTTGGGAGAGGGGATATACTGGGGGTGAGAGAAAAGGGACCAGCTTGGGAACTTGTCTCAGAGGGCATTGCACAGTTCTCCTCCAGCTCTAATTGGTCACCTCCACCCACCCCATTTCCAGGTGAGGTTACATCACAAGTCTTAAGGAGACATTACGATCACAATCATGACTTTTGAGCTGCCAGTGTGGCCTGAAATCCCTTTTGATTGCCCTGCCAGAAAACCCAGCTGTCAGGAGCAGTCAGAGCCCTGGAGCCCTGCAGTGACATGTCCCAGCCAGCTTACCCAGATAGTAGATCCTGTCGGAATGAGGGCCTTCGGGATCATTTTTCTTCACGAACGTGAAGTCGTGAGGGGCTTTTGCCATCATGTACCCATGATACTTCCGTGTGTCCGTGAGCAGTTTCCGAAGCTGGCTCCAGGAATGCCTCTCCACATAGAAAGGTTCCAGTTTTGGCTGCTCCTCCCTCGGGACCTGCTCCTCCTGACCCGCAGTCTCAAAGATTTCCAGGCCCGGCTGTTCAGTTTCCATGGCTGCTGCCATGTTGCATGTTTCTGAAAGGGTGGAACAGCACAGGGTCAGCTCCAGCAAACCCTCCCTGCACGCTCCCAGCACACCCCGCAGCCAAAGTGCTGCAAGAAACCATCATTTTACACAGGGAATAAAACCCACAGCAGAAGGAGAAGGGTTAGGAAGCAGATTTCTGCTCTGGAAAACAAAAGCACCACTCAGCCCTTCAGAACAGGAGTGAAGACTTTATGGAGCCACAGCTTTATGGCTGTTTGCCTTTCCCACACCCTCACATACCAACTACTCATTTCAGTCCAGGAAGTGGATAAATTCTTACCCTTGAAGCTCCTCCCTGCTTCTGCCCCCCGTGATCTGCACAAATATTCCCTTGCTGCACTGATATTGGAACGGGGCATGACCAGGAGTGGAGCCAGAGCTGGGACAACCA
Organism: Scytalopus superciliaris; assembly: GCA_013400415.1. Taxonomy (NCBI): domain Eukaryota; kingdom Metazoa; phylum Chordata; class Aves; order Passeriformes; family Rhinocryptidae; genus Scytalopus; species Scytalopus superciliaris. The sequence goes on along the minus strand of VXBX01009318.1, from coordinate 461,213 downwards.
ACTGCTCAGAAACAACACTGGTAGTCGATGTGGAACCATCAGGCCATACACAACAGGCTTAGGCAGCTGCATGTCCTTATTCCCATTATTCTTCTGTGATTTATTGGATTTGCTTGCATCTCCTTTGAAAGCAAGCTCAGAAGGGCCCTGGAAACACCTACCACTATTTTATCACCCCAGGGACATATTTACAAATGCCAGGAGAAAGGGGACACAGGGAAAAAGCATTTCTCAAGCAGATTTATCTGCAGCACAAGCCTTATCCTGCCCTACAGGCCATTAATGGAGCAGATATCTCCTGCAGTCAGCTGTGCTTTACCAAGTGTATCTGAGCTGGGATTACCAGTCCAGACCTCTGGCAAGAGGAAACCAAGCCCTTCCACTGTAAATCCCAGACCCAAGGGCAGCTCCAAAAGGATCCAAGCCATAAACTCCTGCCACACAGTTCATTCCTGGAGAGCCCAAGGTGTAGGATTGTCAATCCTCAGAGGGAAAGGGGTTTCTATATATAGGATGGAAAGACTGCACAAGTGTTGTGCTTGACAAGGCACTAATACAGCCTAAATAAAGCACTCCTTCGAGCAAACAGGCACTGAAGGATCCCTGAATCTCAAGGAAAAGGCTTGGGCAGCTGGCACAGCTCCCTGATGGAGTGGCTCTCCCGTGGCTCTGCACAGCTGAGACACCTCAGAGGAGGGAGAAAGACACGTCCTACACCTTGGCCCAAACCCATTTTAACACAAACTGCCAAAAGCAAAGCACAGCAGGTCTGGATTAACCGTTTGTCTCCACCTTTGGCAACACAAACGCAACAAACACAGGTCTTTCTTTTGCCCACGCTATTTATAGCACAAAGAGCGCAGAACAGAAGAGCCCTGTACAGCTGGAGGGAGGGTCCGAGGCGCACACAGAGCAGTGCTGTGCTCACACGCGGGCCTTCAAACCTGCACCGCAGAACTCCTTCAATCTGCACAATTCCAACAAAGGAAAGTCTCCTTTCCCCACCTACACCCGGATGCCGGCGTGTCTTAACCCGACCTACTTCTCGCAGGGAAAGGGATAAAACCCGAAGAGGAGCCGCCGTTACCGGGCCGGTAACAGTGAGAACGGCCACCCAGCACGGGATGCCAGCCCGAGCTGGGACCCCCGGGAGATGTCCGAGCGGTTCTCAAGGCCGGGGGCCGAACCCGGGGGGGCCCTACGGCCGGGGAGAGATCCCGGGGGTGCACCCGCAGCCGGAGACAGATCCCGGGGGGACTCCCAAGACCGGGGGGAGGACCCGGGGAGG